>CAIGRM010261578.1:0-18531 GCA_903798335.1 Fraxinus albicans | reverse complement strand
TGAGGAGACGAGAGGGGGAGAGGGTTACAGAGAGAGAGAGAGAAACGAGGGAGAGAGGGGGATAGGGAGAAGGGAAGAAACGAGAGGGAAAGAATGGGCGATTGGGGGGAGAATTAGGGTTAATAATATTATATTTAATATTAACTAAAATATAAAATTATTACCTTATTTTTAAATAATTAAACTTTATACCTGATTTTTTAAAATCATTCTTTAAAGATCTGATTTTTTGTAATTTCCCATAAATAAACGTTTCCAAACGGGTTCATTTGATACGTATACCTTACACGCTACTGGAAAACATTTGTGCTAGGTGCCTTCTACATAAGTACACAAACCAAAAAATAGCAAGTGAAGAACAAATAAATTTATATTTGGGAAACCTTGAATATGTTTCTAAATCGTCAAGAAGCTAAGAAATCCAGCTACATGACTCGAAATTAGAGAGGGGAGAAGGAGTGGGGGAGAATTAGGGTTAATAATATTATATTTAATATTAATTAAAATATAAAATTATTACCTTATTTTTGAATAATTAAACTTTAAACCTGATTTTTTAAAATCATTCTTTAAAGACCTGATTTTTAGTAATTTCCCATAAATAAACGTTTCCAAACGGGTTCATTTGATACGCATACCTTACACGCTACTAGAAAACATTTGTGCTAGGTGCCTTCTACATAAGTACACAAACCAAAACATAGCAAGTGAAGAACAAATAAATTTATATTTGGGAAACCTTGAATATGTTCTTAAATCTTCAAGAAGGAAATCCAGCTACATGACTCGAAATAGTGAAGACTAAGAAACAAGAAAAAGGGAGAAAATTAAAACGTTAAGAAATAAATTACATCAAGGAAGAACCACATCGCATGAACAAGTAAAATCAGTCATACTAGTTGCCATAATCAAACTGCCATCTTTTTCACCTTCCATCCACTGATGTGAATGACTCAGCAAATCCATATGGCCGTGTCGGTATGCTAGTCTGTGTATTGTCCAAGCTCGGTACGTAGGATGAAGATGATGAGTCCTCATGGCTACCTTCAAATGCTTGCCACTTCTTAAGTGCTTGAGGCAAAGACATTTCAAGATCAATGCCGTATATGTCCTCCGAACATTGATCGGATGGTTTCCAGAGCTCTACCAGAGAAGAAAGAATGTTGACAGCATGACCCATATCGGGCCTTTGATATGGTTCCCTTGCGCAACAATGGCCCGCCAGTTCAGCAACAGTGCTGATGCTAGCTAAAGTTTCCTCATTGAGGTCAATCGTGGGATCGATGGCCTTATGGAATGTATCCTTGTTCAGGTGCATTCGCCGGAACCACGTCACGAGGTGCATGCTCTCCTCAGGTTGGCTCTCATCGAGTGCCTTTCTCCCAGTGATCAGTTCCATCAAGATCACACCAAAACTGAAAACATCCACTTTCGTAGTCACTCTGCCAGTCACTGCCAAACACGTAAAAACAGAAAGCAAATAAGAAATTTGTTGCATAAAGTCAAACACATTTAAGCATAGTATTTATCCTATACTTGTATTCCTGTAGTCATTTCTTGCCAAAAAAAAAAAAAAAATGCATATATAAAACAATAAAGGCTGGGAAAGTGTACGTGCAGAAAGTTAATCAGATCAGTCAGGCATGATATTTTATTTCAGGTTAAGCCAAAATAACTGCTAAGAGCGATTAATTGACTATGAAAGCAACGGAAAAAAAATACTGTTCCAATGTGATTGGTGCCTTCGTGCTCTTCCTACCAACATAATATGGTTATGTGCCATCACAGGCTAAGGAATCATCATTTTACCTGGTTTCCATAATTATTTTTATCAAATTTAATGAAAAAAATTACAGGTGGGAAAAAATTAACAAAAACCAGAAAATTTTGATGTATAAATACCCTTGTAGAGGCTACTAATAGTATAACACAAAGGCAAAATACTATTTACTGTTTTCATTTTTCTATGCTGAAGATACTGGATTTGCCAATATGGACTACTAATCAATTTCACTAACTTATTTGCAGTCAGACCATAGCGATTGTAATAATACCTGAAGATGTTAGCTAGGTTATAAGATTGAAAATTAGAACTAATCAAGATCATAATTGATTTTACGAAAATTTTACCTGCATATTCGGGTGCCAGGTATCCAAATGTTCCAGCAATTCTTGTCTCAATGGAGCCTTTCCCTTCTGGAGCAAGGCGCACGAGGCCAAAATCTGCAACCTTGGCCCTCATATCATCTCCAAGAAGAATGTTGGATGGCTTTAGGTCCCTGTGTATGAAGCTTTGGTGGGCTAAACCATGGAGGTATTCTACGCCCCTAGCAACATCTAAGGCAATGGTCAATCTTTTTGTCCACTCCAATGGTTGTAACCCTTCATCCGCCCAGTTGAAGAGATGCCTACTTAGCGTCCCTTGAGGCATGTATTCATAAACAAGAAGTTTTTCGTTTCCGTCAATACAGTATCCGAGGAGTGTGACAAGATGCCGATGTCGAACCTTGGTCAAAACATCAATCTCAGATTTAAACTCTGCCAGCCCCTCCCCAGTTATCACTCCACCTTCCATCCTTTTTACTGCGATCTTTGTTCCGTCATGCAATTCTCCTTTGTAAACTGTCCCGAAGCCTCCTCGACCCAGTATATTCTCTTCACTGAAATTGTTCGTTACATTTTTCAGTACTTGAATGGAGATCACCATGTTGGCTGCTTCAACCATTTGAATGTTGCTGGTTTCACTGGTAGAAACAGTATGAGTTTCACTAACAGCACCAACGCTGACACTCGATCCTGCAACTGTTATCTTTACACTATCGTTGTCTGATCCAGAATGACGAGGGTGAACAACCATAGCATTTGGACTCTGAACTCTGCTAAAACGCTTCTGTTTGCTCTTGTACAGACAGAAAGCTGCCACTCCAATCAAACAAAGCACAAAGACACCCCCAACTACAGAAAATACAACCACCCCAATCCAATTTCGAGATTTCTTATGATCATTTTGCGAACCACCTTCACTTTCAGAACCAGATTTGGGCATACTGGGAGAAGACGTTCCAGGAGAGCTTGAATCACTCTTATCCTTCCGAATGTCAGGATTCCCATTCGTCTTTACAATGATGTTACTTCTAAAAGCCGGCACTTTCCCATGAAGCTGGTTGTTTGATACATCTAGTTCCGTAAGTGCAGGCAGAGTGGTGAGCTCCTCCGGCATAGTGCCAGTAAGATTATTATCAGCGAGAATCAATCTCTGCAGCGACTTGAGCGAAGCAAAATCAGGAGAAATTGTACCTATAAGCCTCATATTCTGAAAGTTTACAATGGTTATGTTCTCATTGTTGCAAGTAATCCCAAACCAATCGTTACAAGGATCATTCCCCTTCCAATTCTCAGCAAATTTTCTAGGATAATCCATTGATCTCGCAATAGAAAGTAAAGTATTCACTCTAGAATCACAATCACCAGGTTCAGGCAAGCAAAAACTATTGGTGTCTTGTGTCATATCCACAGAAACAGAGTCTTTAAACTTTGGCATTGGCCCTTGAAAAAAATTATTTGTCAAATTAACAACCTTTAAGGAGTCGAGATTTACCAAAGACAAGGGAACAGGTCCTGTTAATGAATTATCCCTCAAACTCACTCTCTCCAAATTCTTCAAGCTATAGAAATCAGGCAATGGACCAGAAAATCCATTTCCATGAAGCCAAACCTCCTTCAAGTATGTCATGTTCTGTATAACACCAATCTCTCCACCAAGTTTCTGCCCATTTAACCACAGAGACTCGATCTGGGACCCCGAAAAACTCGATGGCAACTCCCCTTCCAAGTTATTGAGAGCCAAATGCAAGTTTGTTAAACCAGGAAACTCATCACCTCCTAAAAATGATGGAATTTTTCCAGTAATATTTGCGGAATTAGCCGAGAAATTCTGAAGTGTTGAAGCATCATTAAGGCTTTCCGGAATTTCCCAACCAGAAAATGGATTATTATCAATCTCAACAGATAGCAAAGAAGACATGCCAGTAAAAAAATCAGCAGGAATGAAAGCAAACTGATTGTTACTGAGCATCAACACTTGCAGTGAACTAAACCCCTTCAAGCTTGGTAAAGGTCCAGAAATATTGTTCCATTGAAGTTCTAATCGCTCAAGCTGAGTGAGAGATGTGAGTTCTTGAGGGAGTGTACCTTGAACATTCTGGTGCCCGATTTGGATCCGAGTAACACGCTTCTCAGCACAAACCACATGGTTCCACTTGCACGGATCCGGGTCCGACCACCCAAGACTCTCCGGTAAAATGAGGCTCCTCTTGAGAGCCAACATGGCTGAAGCATCATCCGGGCTGGTTTGAGACTCAACAAACAAAAATTCTGAACACAGAACCCCAAGAAATAGTAAAAAAGCTTGAAGCTTTAACCCAAAAATGGGGGGTTTCTTCATCTAAACAAGCTTTAAATTTCAACAGAAAAATCAGCACAACAGAAAGGATTAAGGAGTTATTTTACAGAATTTGCGCAGAGTTTTTCTGAATGATAAAAATTATCACTGGATTCTGAAGGGAGAGAGAGAGAGACGATTGTTCGGGAAGAGACAAGAGAGTGGGGCATATCGATGCAAATGCAACTGCTCTGCAAGTATTGGAGAATAGAGAGAGCTGCACATGGGATAAAGGGACCCACAAAAACTGAAAAGTTTCTGAAAGGGATAGTATCAAAATGACAGTGTTAAAAAGCTGGATCATAATTCGATGATTCTTCAGAACATGGGCATAAGCCAGTTTGGCACTCGTGTTTGTGCTGTATAAATGGCATTTTTAATTTTTAGGTGACCAAAATGGAAAAAAAAAATTAATTTTGATAAGCAAAACTTTCTTAATCATGTTTAAAGTGTAACTTTTAAGTTACTTTCGAAGCAAACATTTTTTTCTATTATTATATTTCAAGATGAATTTGTGGATCCAATTCATTTACAATTAAAAAAATAAAATGTAAAAATCACTCAAAATCGTGAATAAAATAATTTAGAAAAATAGGCCCACAGACAAAAATGAGTTTTAGATTTTACTCTTTCTAATAACTAAATTTTGCTGGGTACCATGAGTTGTCATGTCTTCAAGAGGAGTTGTATGTAACACGTATATGTCTATGAGTGCATATGATTATAAAGGGCAAATTACACGAAGGATAGATATAGCAATGGCATGAGTTGAACTAGGGGAGTCAAATCTTGCTCCGCGCATTGACTTGCCTATCACAAATTGAGCCGAGTTGGGTTGACCCGCAAACTTTCTGTTTATTGTTAATAGAGTTAGACTTAACATGTCAAATCGAAATTCAAAGTTGTGAAGAAATGAGCTATCATTCATGAGTTGAGCTCTCACAAACCGATTCGAACACATTGCCATCTACATCACTACATGGTTAGGTCAATCAATTTTGAAAAAAGTTTTGTCGGGGCCATTCAACTTCAATTTAGTACAATCGATTCACTAATGTCAAATTAAAATTGAAATTGGACGACTTGATTGTCTCTAATTAAAGGTATATGACTTTGATGAGATTTTCACATAAATTGCCTCTATCTATTGTTTTAGATGAACATAGAGTATGAGAAAATAGTTCTTTTCCAATCTTACCACTTCTAACCTCCCCCTTTTTAATAATCTTGAACTCGAGCGTTTTAGTCTATAAATGTAATATCTCCAATTTACTCAAAATCATTTTCATCTTATTTTTGGATCTTTATTTTTAGTCACCTCCACGTAATTTTATTTGTCACTATCCATGCCAAATATATTTGAAAGTAATATACTAACACAAACACAAAACCTTCAATGTTGGCCTTCCATGTGTGATGTAAATCTTTTTTAAAATAGTCTCCTTTTTTTTATTATTGGATACTAAATACGTTTAAAAGAAAGTAAAAGCGAATCTCAAATAATTGATATAGGCCCCGAAGTTTGTGATGTATTCCACTTCCATGTGTGTTGTGGCCTCATGTGTGATAACCATTTTTTCTCTTCTAGAAAGCGTGATAGGTATTATGATACCAAATAAACATTCAACAGGCATGATATTTAATGATTAATTTCATAGGCTTCGGCCGAGAATTCACATGTGAAATCAACACCACAATTGTTCGGCTCCACTTGAAAATAAATTGGACCATTCGAAGCAACATTATAATTAATGGTTACTTATGGCCTGCTCACTATTTGGATGGCCTCTTTAGTTGCATTAGCCCACCCTACTTTCTTGGTCCATTTATTTGAAAACTGAGTTGTATAAATGTGGCCACTTTGTCTTGTTGAAGCCGTGTGATTGCAATTGAGAGAAAACGCTAGGCAGCCGTCTCCTTCTTGCTTTCTTTGTGACCATGAGTTGAGTTGAACCTATCTTCCTTTCATCTCTTCATCTTTGTGAATTGCAGCCACCATATTCCTTTGTGGATTATTAGCTATTGGGCAACCAATAGTAAGCACTTGTGGGTTTGAGCAATCAGTTACTAGTAAAGTTTGATAATTAGTTTTGAAACTGAGCCTGATATTTGTACACAAATCGAAGATCTTTGTTTCTTCACAGAACAAGAGTTGGCTTTATGTAATTTGGCTTAAGTGGACATCAACAAATTTCAGGGCCAAGAGGTACACATTGTTAGATTTGATTCGGTTCCATTTTAAAGATAACCAAAATCGAAGCAAGCGTCAAAGATATCCTAAAAATGTAACTGATATTATTCCTAAATATTGTCTTTATTTTAAATTCTACGTGGTATCAAGGCTTTGGTCCAACAAATAAAAACCATGTCAGTATCTATAATTGAATACAACACCAACCTTGGCTGCCGCCCCTCTCTCAAATAGTCGACACTCTATCTCCTCTCATTCCCATTAATCAGCCCCAAAATTCTCAACTAAATCACTATCCATTTGTTCATTCTACTCGGTTATGCAATACCTCAAATCACCGACCATAATAAGGTTCTGCCACTTTGTATAGTACAGAGACATTCAGCCCCTTTTTTGTCCATAATTTGTACTTCAGTCAAGCACAACCGAAGCATCCTTCCAGTGCTAGCCATATTCTCCTTTTTGTCCATCACCTACTCAACGTACAACAACTCTTCTTAAGCTGTCTCACGGGGCATAGTTCAGTGGTGCAAATGACAGGAGTGAAGTAGTCTCAACTGAGCTGGCAGCCGTAGTGTGAGGGTTCGATTCTTGCCTCTTACAAAATATGAAATTGGACTCTTTGTGGACACCAATATAGTAGCTCTTGTACTCTGGCCTGTTGAGGTACATCCCGCGATTTATCTCATCCACAATGTTCTAGGAGCGGGGTGGTGGGGAGCCCTCAAGGTTGGGGTTCAACCTTTTTTACAACAACTCTTCTTAAGCTACATGCTCGGCTCTCTCTATGCATCGAGGCTCTGACCAATCTTCTGGTAGCTGGATACTTGACTCAGGGGGCATCTCTGCATGCTGATACTGATCTCATTAAATATTGCTCCAGTCCCCTTGACTTGACAACTTTATGACTGGTGACGGAACCAGTCTACAGATTTCCCACACTGGTTGTCTTTCCTTCTCTATTCATCTCATTCTAGTAAATTATCTAATATAATTTGTGTTTCGGACATGAAAAATAATTTAATTTCTATCTCTAAATCTTGTTAAACTAATCATGTGTTAGTTGAATTTTCTTCCACCTTATTTCCAAGTGAAGGGCTAAAGTACGAGTGCTTGCCTTTATGGGACCGGTTAAAAATGGTGTGTATAGGTAGCCTACATATTCTCCTCTATCCAACAATCCTTGCCTTCTTCACTTTCAAAGCCTCATCGTGTGATTTGCAATACCTATTAGGACACAAGTCTCTAAAATATTATAACATCCGTTTTTTCACTCTCTATGCAGCCACGTTTTTTCTCCTTTCACATACAAAATCATACCATAATCTTGTCCATGGTCGGTGAGATTGAGAAGCAACCGAGGTAAATATTGGTTGTGGGTTGAAGCCGTTTGGATTGGTTGTTTAGTAGAGAAAGATAACGTGAAACTGAGCTTGGAAAAGATAGTTTTGAATATCTTTGGAGTGAGTTTCCGCGACAATTGGTATCAAAACTTCAAGGTGGTGGATTTGACTAAAAAATGTGATAAAAATCAACCAGAAAATCGGCTGAATCAAAGCAGAAAATATATTTGAAAAATTATGAAAAAATCGAAGCTATTTTCTCTATTTTCGGCCAGACCACTCACATGGTGGACAAACGGAGACAACTGACATGAAGTGCATGAGGAGGTGGTCTCGACTATTAGGCGCTTGTCATCGGCAGCGATGCGTGGCGACCACAAGCAGAGGTTTCATGCGGCGCGTGAGGGCCCCATCGACGAGAATCTCGAGGAGGTCTCTTCATGAACTTTGTTCTGACATTTTTTTTAACATTTTGGCGTTGTTAATTTTCCATTTTAGGTATACAGCGAAATCTGGATGATTTTGCTCTTTGCGCGTTTGAGAGTCAATCGTTGTTGATTGATTTTTGCAATTATTGGAGATTTTAGGACGAATATTGGTAGCCTTATGATTGGGTTTACTGTGTTGAGTAACCGTTGCTTGTGCTAAAAATTTTGAAATTATTGATTTGCTTGAAGTGTTGAATTTGAATGCAAGTTGTTAATTGTTTTCGTGCTTTAATTGTGATTTAGTCACCGTGTGAAATTCCATTGCGTAAGAATTTGAATTTTTTTGTTGATATACCTTCGTATTGTATTGATTATTCTATTAGAACATCTAGACTTGACCCTTTTGAACATTCCCGTAGTACTGAGATCTCGGGTCTCACGAAATCCTAGGGATATAAAATGGTATATATTACGACTTAAGGATTATTTTGTGTGACCTATTTGTGTATTTTAGTTGTTCTGCTTTTCAAAATATCTTCACATTTCGAAATTGGAATTTTCATTGAAAAATGAGAACTCAATTTGGCAACAAAAGATGAAGGAGATTTTGATTCAACAAAAAGTTTCAAAAATCATAAATGGCAAATTTACTGCAAATTTGATAGACGCACAAAAAGAAGAATATGATGAATTTGATTACACTTTAATTATTTTACACTTATGCGACACTGTTTTGAAACAAATTGAAAAACTTGATTCTACAAGAGAACTTTGAAAAAAGTTGAAATACTTATATTTGCTTAAATATACTCCTAATAAATTGTACTTACTCTAAATATTTTTCAATTTTAAAATGGATATTTCAAAGAATCTTGATGACAATTTGGATATTTTTAACAAACTTATTCAAGATATCGTTAAGAATGCGATGAGTGGTGAGTTACATATGATGAGGAATATAGAGAGGTCAAGAATGCGATGAAGTATGGTATGGACACATTAACACCTGATATTGTCATTAATTCTCTTAGAAGTAAAGAGATTGAAATTAAGATTGAAAAAGAAGATAAGATGAGTGGTGAGTTATATATGATGAGGAATATGATGAAGTTTAAGCAGATGAATTTGGTTAGAGTTCAAGACAGTAGTGATTCAAGTAGTGACTTGAGTGATGAGTGTGGTAAGAAGAAGAGCAAGGGTTAGGACAAGTTCGGTAGTAAGCGGTGTTTAGGTGTGGTAAGTCTAGACACTTTGTGAGGGAATGTCCCAA
Organism: Fraxinus albicans; assembly: GCA_903798335.1. Classification (NCBI taxonomy): domain Eukaryota; kingdom Viridiplantae; phylum Streptophyta; class Magnoliopsida; order Lamiales; family Oleaceae; genus Fraxinus; species Fraxinus albicans. Next base: position 8,858 of record CAIGRM010261578.1, on the reverse strand, counting down.
CAAGAAAGATAAGCAGAAGGGTAAGATAAGAGGTGAGACAAATGTGGCTATAGGGTCGAGTGATGATCATAGTGAGGTTTTTTTAAAGTAAACCTAGTTACTGTATGTGCATCTGTTTGTAATCATTTCTACATTTGTATAATTGCTTAATTTTGTTGTATTGGTTATATGTTGCATTTAATATGTTTGATATATGCATTTGTATGAATTTTATAGCAATATGATTACTTGGTGTAATGTGATTTGCATGCATAGTGGGTTAGGATGCACTAGTAGTATGTTGTGTATCTTTGATAATGTGGATTATAGAGGCCTAAGGGTGCATTGGTGATATGTACGAGGATGTGGAGAGATGACATTTGAATCATGAGTGGAGAGGTGATTTAACTATTGGAATCATTTATCTGTGAAGACCTTGATTAGGTGAAGTGTGGAGACACTTTTATCATTTCTGTTAGGTGGAGACCCATTATCTACTTCGATTGGAAGAAGAGATGTGGTGACAGAGGATTATCTCATGGATTTAGGACCTATAGTGGTTTTCCAGTTAGACATGAATTGAGTGATCAGTCTAGTGAGCATGGTGGATGATGATAGGAGATATGTGTTCTCGAGGTGCGAGCAACACTAAATGGAACAAGATAAGTGTGGTGAGATCTTTTTGTGGGGTCATTTATGTATTTGTTGCATATGTGTTGGCCATTTGACTAATTAATTTGGTGTCGATCTGTTATTATGTGTGAATATGTTTAAAAAGAACTGTGTTATCTTATATGATGTTTTCATTGTATGTTTATTTGTTCTTGATTAATTACAGTAATTATCTACTTTAATCTAACCCTAGTGAGTACATGGAACATGTATGGTATTTGTTTCGGGTCCGAAACACGAGGTAAGATATGTGATATCAATTTTATTAGTTACCTTGATTATGCAAGTATCAACTTTGTGTTTTGTTTGCTCGCAGGTTGATTGGGTATTAATGTGGATATTTGTTGGGTTTTGATTTTGATACCCAATAAACCCAAGCGATGATTTAAAATAGTTGTCGGATAATTTATGAACACCGTTGACTTGGCTCAACCCAGAAACAACATACACTTGTGAATGGTTCAAGTTATTGAGTTAGATTTAGTTAATTGAATGATGATATTAGTTTGCCCAATTTATTCTTCACTTTTGTCCATTTATTATAGGCTCATTTAGAGTGAGAGATTGGCCCAAAAGTGACCTAATGTTTGGCTTGTATATATCCATTACATAGTCATTTTTCTCCTCGTGTGTGGGTGTGTATTATTGCAAAAGTGTGGAGAGAAAAAAGAGGGAGAGTGGACATCTCGCTTGGGGGTGAATTGGGAGAGTTTTCACCATTGTTGCTTCTTTTTCCTACTCTTGCAAATACCACTACCATTAGAGTCTCCTTTGCAGGGTGAACTTGTGGCAACCAAAGGTGTTTGAAAGTTTTGGGTCGAGCTTGAGTTGGAAGGTGTTCGTTTCATCTGTTTTTCTGAGCCTAGATCAAGATTTCTTTTGGATTTTAACACCACCATTCATGTTGTTTCTTTGTCTAATTCTACGTCTACTACATCCCACTATGATGCGTGCAAATGCGCTAAGTCAACCAGGCTTCCATTTCAATATTGTCTATTATATTGGTAGTAGTTTTAACTTTGAGGTCCCAAAATCTAATGTAAAGTGAAGAAATAATGCAAACTTTATATTCAACGGTAAAAGAAAGAAGAATAAAGAAAGGAAGAGAGAAATAAGAGCATTTGAAACTCTCTCAAAATCTAACTTTTTTATACATAAAGAGACTTTTTAACACAATACAAAATTACATTTTAGTCCTCAATAGTTTGACAATATTTTTTTGACTTTTTGTTTTTACTAAACAAAATAACACATTAATATTCTCCCTCTTAATTTTATTTCTCTTGGACTCCATGTGCTTCTCTTAATTGTTGAAATCTTGATGTTGGAAGTACCTTTGTGAAGATATTAGCAATTTGCTCTTCGGACTTACACTAGTCGAATCCAACTCTTCCATCTTCAATTTCATCTTAAATGAAGTGATATCTGATTGCAATATGTATTGTTTGACTATGAAAACATGAATTTTTTGACATAGCAATTGTTGATAAGCTGTCACAAAATAGTGGGATGGCCTCTCCTTATTTCTTTCCAATGTTTTTTGAAATTCTTTATAGCCTAATGGCTTGTGAGTTTGTAATATATTCAACTTCAGTCAGGGATTCAGAAACTGATTCTTGCCTCATGCATAGCCACAAAAAATAATACCGAACCAACGAAAAATGTATAATTGGAGGTGTTTTTCGTGTAATTAACACGACCTCCCCAATTAATATTACAAGAGTTTCTCAACTTCACTTTCAAATTCTTTTCAAATCTGATCCCAAAATTTATTGTCCCCATATATATCTTAATTTTTTCCCACACCAAAGTGCTTATAGGTTGGATAATTCATGAACCTTGAAAGTAATTTTGGTGAATACATGACAATTTTAAATGACCTATTTCATATCTGTTCATCATGTCAATTTTAAATTCTTCAATCATTTTCGGAAATAAGTAGATTTTCATCAGTTTTATTGCCCAACATTCAGAAATTTTCAAGAACTTTTTCGACATACTTCATTTTGAAATACACTTCATTTCCATATTAATATGTTTCCACACCAAAAAATGATGTAATAGCCCTAAACCACTCATTTCATATCTTTTCATCATGTCAATGTTGAATTCTTCAATCATTTTTGCATTATTTTCGGTAAATACAAAATCATCAACATGCAATGCAACAAGTATATCGGAATTCCTCGATGTTTTATGTACAATGTTGGCTTTCTTTTATCTTTGAGAAATATATGTTGTAGAAAATAGCCATCAATTTGACTAAATCAAGCATTTGGTGCTTGTTTGAGCCCATACAAGGCCCTTTTAACTTGTACACTTTGTCTTATCCTCTCTTTGCAACAAAATCTCGAGGTTGTTCAACATATACCTCTTCTTTTAGTTATTCATTTAAAAATGTTAATTTAACATCATGTTGGTACAATAACCAATCTTTTTGGCTGCACGAGCTATTGGTGCTCTTATGGTGTCTAGGTATCAGAGTGGTTTTGCACACTATTTCACAACTAATCTTGCTTTATTTTTCTTGAATGATCCATCTGAACTTTGGTTCATCTTGTAGACCCATTTTATACCAATCACATATTTCCTTTTTGACCTTTCAACTGGTTCCCAATTTTTTTTCTCAATAACTTCCATATCTTTCTCCATTGCTTTTTTTTTTCGACACTCCTCCTTCATGACTTCTTTAAATTTTTCGGGTTCAACATAAATATCATTCAAATCCCGTATTTTCTTGGAATTAAGCTTGGTTATGATAAACTAGAAATAGAGGGACTTGATAGGTTACTTAGTGATGATAGTAATGAGCTTGGTTAACTTACATTTTATTTATTTTTATCATCGGCTCAATTTTGAGGCGAAGTTATTCAGACAACAACATTTCTTTCAAACAATACATTATGAATAATGATCACTTTCCTAGTCTTCAAGTTGTATAGTTTATAGCGCCTAGATTGTGAGTTATATCCAATAAAAATACACTTTACACTTGCCTAATCAAGCTTGTGCTGTTTCTCTTTTGGTACTTGAGCTAGCAAATGCATACGAACACTTTCAAATGCTTCATCGACGGTTTTCTCCCATTCCAAGTTTCTATTGGTATTTTGTTACACGTGACCTTTGTTGGACATCTATTTATATGTATAAATCACTTCACCTAAGAGACTTTTGGAAGCATTTTCTCATGTAACATAGCTTTTGCCATCTTCATTATGGTTTTATTTTTTCTCCGATACCCCATTTTGTTGTGGAGTGTAGCTATTAATTGAGCTTCAACACCTTCATCTTGACAAAATTTATCAAATTCTTTTGAAGTATACTCCTTACAATTGGACTCATTTATCTTCCTCTACTACTTCTTCCACCTCTATTCATTGATTCAACATCATATCGTCGTGTTTCAACATCCTTAGGACCAACATTGAGTTTAGATTGAAATGCACTTTCAATTAACATTTCGAAGCATCAATTCATTATTTGCTCAAATGATTTCAAAGAACCCATAGTTCTTCAACTTCCAACGTCTCTAAATTTTTCGTTTCTTCGATCACAACCACAAAGAGATCAAATTTTCAGACAAACTAATCAGAAATTTCCACCTTTTTTGCATTTGAAACCTTCTTAACATATAACCTTACTTCAATTACAAGATCATTGACCATCGAAAAATTCTTTGACACGTTCATTATCTTTCATCTTCATATATTTGAGTTTCTTTCTGAGAGATTGGAACTTAATAGCTCTTACTGATAAGTGTATTTTGTGCACTTATCTAAGCCATAAAATTAGAGTATTTGTTAGTGATTTGAATGATTTGTAGATTAATTTTATGTTAATTATATTTTTTAGGTTAAACTTAATGTACATTGATGGATTTGAAAGAAAAGAATGAAAAACGTGCAAAAACGAAGGAAATCCATGGAGATCAAAGTGTAAACATCCAATAGTTGATTCGGAGCACAAAACGATGATTGAAGATCATATATGATCAATTGGATGCAATTGGAGTCAAATGAGTGAAATATAGTGGAAGTATTGTTACAAATCAATTTCCAGCCGAAGAAGTTATGCTCAGAATTTTTAACCTTAACTTGAGACTCATTTTTTGGATAGAAAAAGTTCGAATTAGAAATATTGTGTTTCTAGAATAATTATATCCCTTTGAATTTCCTTTACAAATTATTTTGAATCACCTCAATCGAATACATGTGGAGAAAGTTATAACAAAAATACTGAAAGCTGCTTAGAGACGAACTTGCGCGCGCGCGGGGCAATTCATGGCGCGCACTGCACTATTTTTTCCAACCCGAGAGCCATTTGGTTCTATGGCATACGCACGGTAGTTATACCAGTGTGCGCGCACAAACTTTTTTAGCAGACAAATATTTAATTTCCTTTCGCGATTCAAACTCTTTTGAAAACCAAATTGGACTCGATTTTGACCTAACTCTTATAAATAGAGAACAAGGGATGCACATAGAAAAACCTCTCTTACCTCTTCATACACCACAGTTTCATCAAATTCATCAAGAACAAGGGGTCAATTGCTATATTTTGATAGAGGAGATCAATCCATAGTAAGGAATTGAAGGTCAAGTATATCAAGATTTTGAAGAATTCAACTTTGGGTTTGAAGATCAACATCTTTAGATTTATTTCATAATTCGAGTGATATTATTCTAATATTTTTCTTGTTATTTAGATATTAACATGCTGGCTAGATCCGCTTTTGTATTGGATGAAAATGAATCTTATTTGTTTATTTATTTTAATTCAAGACACAAGTTTAGTTTATTTCTTGCGTTCCTTGATTAATTTTCCATACTCATTGTATTATTTAATTGATTGACCATCAATTATATAATTAATTGCTTATTGCAATGTTGATAGACTTACAATAAGTTTAGAACATGACAAAATTAACATACATGCAGTAGATGTTAGGAATAATATTTATCACATTGTAATCATATAGATAATCTAAATTTTAATGCATTCTAATCATTCGAATTCAGATTAGGAATAAATTCGGGTCGTGATTAGAATATATTTAATTTTTCTTAAAAAAGAGAATTAATTAAAACAGAATTATTGATTGTCAAGAATGTATGAATGAAATTAGATTATAAATCAAGAACTGAAATAGATAGCAATAGATGGATTCGAGATCCAATACAATCATCCATAAATTGATAAAAATCACATTTTCTGAGATTAATTTAGCATAAAACAAAATAAAACTCTCTGTTGTTTACATAATTCGAATCCCATAAAAAGTTAGCTATAAAACAAAATAAAACTCTCTTTTGTTTACATAATTCGAATCCCATAAAAAGTTAGCACACTTGAATTGAATTTATTCCCCCTGGGGCGATACTCTTAACTCATCAATTCAATTACTTGTCAACGATCCCGTACGCTTGCAGGTTTTGTCCGAACAAGTTTTTGGTACTGTTGTCGGAGAATAATTTAATTTGACTTTATTAGTTTTATATGTATTCGAATTTTCTTTTATTTTATTTTTGGATATTATTTACACAACTAATTTTTTTTGTTTATTTTTTGACAGTTTATGCAAGATTCTTAAAAAAATCGAGTTCCTACAATTGGATCTCGAGATCGAAAGAACTCACAGACAACGAAGAAAAGAATCATCAGTACATCAGGTTCGACTAACTTTTGGGCAGACTAACTTCCATATACGACCAGATGTCATCAACTCGTTTCAGAATCATCAGTACATCGGGTTCTCTAGAAAATCAACTGAAAATTCTCATGAACACATACAAGCTTTCCTGATGCTTTGCGAGGTGATCAGTCNGACCAGATGTCATCAACTCGTTTCAGAATCATCAGTACATCGGGTTCTCTAGAAAATCAACTGAAAATTCTCATGAACACATACAAGCTTTCCTGATGCTTTGCGAGGTGATCAGTCATGAAGTCGTGCCAGCTGATACTTTTCGAATGTGTCTATTCCCTCATACTTTAAAGGAAAGCGCACGAGAATGGCTAAACTCACTACTTCCTGGGAGTATTGTTTCATGGAATGACATGGTACATAAATTCACCTTGAAATTCTTCCCACCTTTTCGAGTTCATCAGATCAGAAATGAAGCCACCATATTCAAGTAAAAGGACATCGAGAGCTATCCAGAAGCATGGGGAAGATTCAAGGATTACTTCATAAAGTGCCCCAATCTAGACAATCCTAAAAATGTTAAGGTCTACATTTTCTATTCCGACCTGCATCCTGAATATCGTAACATTGTCGACGCTTCGGCAAGATGATTGATCATGAATATTGCCTTAGACAATGCCTTAGATCTCTTTGAGAAAACAGCAAAAAATCAGACTATGTGGCCAAGAAACTTCGAGGAAAATTGCAGGTATTCACAACATTGACGCAGTTATATCATTGGCGGCCCAAATGGAAGCATTGACAATGAGGTTAGACAAACTAACTCAGAATGTAAGCATGGTGCACCAATCAGCACCAGTCCCTGGAGGCTGTGGGGGCAAATCATATAACTGCAAGATGGTCATTAGCCTCAACCCATGCTTATCAACCTAAGGAATTTAGTTATGCACAGAACTTTCAGAGGCAGCAGAACAATCCTTACTCCAACACCTATAATCCATATTGAAGTAAGCATCCTAACTTCTCATGGGTTAATAATCAGGGCCTGGAATGTCAGATTCAGGGTAATCCACCAGGATTTCAAAAACAACAAGAGAAGAAGTCATCGTTGGAAGAATTAGTAGCTAAGTTCATTACCAAAAGTTAGACTAATTTTCAGAACCAGCAGGCTATTCTTCAAAATCAACAGGCAGCAATTAAAAACTTGGAAACTCAGGTGGGGCAAATTGCAGTTGCATTAACCAACAGAACACAAGGTACTATGCCAAGCGACACAAAAAAGAACCCACGGGAACGGATATTAGCAGTGAAGCTCTGAATTATGCAATTATTAAGACACCAGAAATTAAGCATACAACCCCTGTTCGAGCATATGTGCTACCTATTCCATTCCCTCAAAGACTTCAACGGTAGCCAAAAGAGGAACAAGTCCAGGCCATTACAACAAGAAGTGGAGTTCAGTAGTCAGAAATTACGGTAAAAAAGATAGGAGTAGAGGAGAATCAAGTATCTACCACGAGCGAGGAACAAGTAGTTCAGTCTGAAGAATCAACAAAGGTTATACAAGAAGAAATGTTAAACAGTCAACTGAGTAAGGCAACTGCTCCTGTCAATAAACACATACATCCAGTCCCATTCCCTCAAAGGTTGCAGAACAATAAGCTAGACAAATAATTCAAGAAGTTCTTGGATGCACTTGGACAACTTTACATCAACATGCCCTTTATTGACGCCATTCAAAAGATTTCAAATTACACAAAATTTTCTAAAAGAGATGTTGACTAAGAAGAGAAAGCTTCCAGTAGATGAAACGGTGGCTCTGACACATAAATAGAGAACGAGGGATACACATAGAAAAACCTTTCTTACCTCTTCATACACCACAGTTTCATCAAATTCATCAAGAACAAGTGGTCAATTGCTATATTTTGAGAGAGGAGATCAAACCATATCATGGAATTGAAGGTCAAGTATATCAGGATTCTGAAGAATTCAACTTTGGGATTGAAGATCAACATCTTTTGATTTATTTTGTGATTCGGGTGATATTTTTCTATTATTCTTCTTGTAATTTATATATTAACATGCTAGCGTAGATTCGCTTTTGTATTTGATGAAGATGAAACCTATTCGTTTATTTGTTTTAATTCAAACTAGTAATTTAGTTTATTTCTTGCATTCCTTGATTAATTTTGCATACCCATTGCATTATTTAATTGATTAGCCAACAATTAGATAATTAGTTGCTTATTGCAGTGTTGGGAGACTTGCAATAAGTTTAGAACGCGGAAAATTAACATACATGCAATAGATATTAGAAATAATATTTATCACATGTGCAATCATATAGATAATCTGAACTTTATTGCATTCTGATCATTTGAATTCGGATTAGGAATAGATTCAGGCCGTGATTAGAATATATTTAATTAGTCTTGAAATAGAAAATTAATTACAATATTATTATCGATTGTCAAGAATATATGAAAGGAACTAGATTACAAATCAAGAATTGAAATAAATAGCAATGATCTATTAACTAAACTTTAGGCCATATTCCTTT
>CAIGRM010261564.1:0-15045 GCA_903798335.1 Fraxinus albicans | reverse complement strand
CCCTAAGCTGAAACTTCACATCACTGTCCACCCATTACGTTTAATGTTTTTACTAAAGGTCAGCCGTTCTAGTGATAGGCTGACAATGATTAAATTTACAGACGCTTTACCGCAGACGTCACATCAATCAATTAGAAAAGATCTTCGGATCTGGTGTGAGGCAGCGTCGATTTTATGAGCTTCGGACAAACCTAAGAGAACCTCAGATTGGGTTGTGCCTCGTCTTTGAGGAAGTGATTCAGTCCGAGGCTTGTTAATGTGAGAGCATCTGTTGCTGGGTTAAGGACTTCGGCCAATTTTCTCACTTGGACTTCTGACCTATTGGCCCTCCTCTTGACTCCTCGTTGATCGTACTGCCACGTGGCCCACCTTTTTAGACCTCGAAACTAGGGGATAACAATAGTCCCCCAAGTCTAGGTATGATTATTTATGTAATGCCTGAACTTGAAAGTAAAAATTGAGATAGAGCTTCAGGTAATAAGATGTCTTTACAGAGCGTCGTGCTTCCTTAGAACTTCGTGCTCCCTTAGAGCTTTCACGCTCTTACAGCTTCGGAAAGAATATATGCTCTCTTAGAGTTTCGGAAAGAATATACGCTTTCTTAGAGCTTTCACGCTCTCTTAGAGCTTCGAAAAGAATATATGCTCTCTTAGAGCTTCGGAAGAATATATGCTCTTTTATTAATATATGCTCTCTTAGAGCTTTCACGCTCTTAGAGCTTCGGAAAGAATATATGCTCTCTTGGGTTATAGGAGACTTCGAGAAGAGGAAAGTTCCCACTCCTGACATGGCCACTATCTTGGCTGCGACTTCTACAGTTGGCCGTAAGGGCCTAAAACCTTCATCCGTTGGAGGAAAGCGGGTGAAAGAAACAATAGAGATGGTAAGCAAGGAGGCCGTCCCTCAGGAAGAAGGTCGATTCAACTTGTAGGGGGCATTTCTTGAGGGACGTCTCCCCCTGGTCTGGTTCTAATTTTGGGAGTGCCTCGCGACGTCCCAACAGTTTTCGGTGCAGTGACCATACGATTGGTGGTAGGAGCAGTAGTTGGAGGTTCCATCCCTATTTCTAGGTTTAGCACCCCATCCCCTACCTCGACCTTTTAGTGGAGATTTTTGATAAGGCTGACGCTGTTGTGTTTCAGTACTAGGATTCACCTCTTCATAGGCTAAGGTCGGTACGACATTGAGCGTTGCTGCGGCGAGCTCCTGCCCGTGGTTCAACGGGGCCTGATGATCCATTAGATGGGAAGTTGGACCCCTTCCTCTTTGCATCTGAGGAGGTGGGAGGCCTCGGCTTGCCCTATTTCTATGATAATTCAATTCTTCATTCAGAATTTCTCGCCATATCATTTCTAATAGGGCGTTGTAGGTAGTCGGGTCTTTGTTTTGTACATCTCTCCAGAAGAGAGAGTTTATATCTAATCCTCCTCTTAAGGCCGTTAATGCTTCCCTATCTGTGACTTGTACGCAATAGGTCATTTCATCGTAAATCGGGACAAGAAACTTTTCAGTGCCTCACCCCGTTGCTGTCGCATATCCTAGAGTCGTTGGATAGGTCTATCCCCTTCTTTGCTAGTTGCAAAGCGTTTTAGGAACGTCTTCTTCATATCTGGCCAACTTCGGATACTCCCTTCAGGTAATCTTGTGTACCAGACTTCAACGCCTCCACTTAATGTTAAGTGAAAGGCCCTACACTTCGTTGCTGGAGTGACTCCTTTCAAATTCATATGGCTCTTGTAGTTGTTTATGTATTTTGTGGGATCACCTCTCCCATTGTACTTTGGGATTTTAGGGAGTGAGAAGTGGTTCAGCATGTAAGCACTCCTTATGGATTCTGAGAAGGGAGATTGGTCATCGTCATCATCTAAATCACAGGATCTTTGAGGACCATCTGAATCTCCATCATCTTTTTGGGGTGCTTGGGGGAGTGGCTGAGAGGTTCCTGCCTCATTTCTAGCTTGGTTTCTCCTTTTCCGCCTATTTCTAGGGGGTCGGATTAAAGGCTCTCTCAGATTTGGAGGCTCTTCGTGGTATGACGGCAGATTCTCAGGGTGGTAAGGACCCTGCTGCCTCTCTCTAGTCGGAGGTGGCGGAGAATAAGCTTGCCTATTCCTAAGTGCTTGAGGCGAATAGTCCTGCCTATCTCTAGGCACCCCTGAGCTTATCTGGTCAAAAACACTTCTGGACCTCTGGGGTCGATTTTCATAGTTCGGATGGTGGTTGAATAGGACCTCATATGGTCTCTCAGAGGCGTGGTTTACCGAGGCGTCCATTTCTGCATCTCTCTCCTGAGGGACCTCCATCCCAGCGTACGGAGGTTCTGCCATTCGACTTTGTACTTCTTCCTCCTAATAGTACCCTTGCGCTTCAGGAAAGACATCTTCTAGGGCTGTATATTGGTGGGTCTGATAGCCTCCTTGTCCCAGCGTGCTCATCAACATTTCTTGCATGGCTAGGTTCTACTGAGTGATATTTCTCATATTGGCCGCCATTGTTGCTATTTCCCTAGTCAGCCTGGCTGCTATACCACTCTGCCCCTAGAACTTCCTCTCCTGCGTATTGGAGGTCTTAGACAGAATGCCCGAGTAGCATGCGAGGGTTCCCCTTCTTCAGGGTGTTCCCTCGTTCGTCTAGGGGCATTCTCATCCGTGGAACTCATCTCTTGGTTATTTTAGTAAGCAACTTGTTATCCCTTTCTTCAAGGGTTTTGAGTTCTTGGTCATTCTTGCTGTAAGGATGTTCCTTTTTTGAGGACAAGCACTTCCTTCCGTCGATCTTTTCAGCAATGTAACCTGGCCTTTTTTCCCACGTGTATTCGTGGTTAAATGTAGGTATTTCCCACAGACGGCGCCAATCTGTTGACCCAAAAAAATGAACTCAACAGATATCGGGCCCACTCTCGCCACGTCGAGTACGGATCCAACACGTTTTTACCGGAATGAGACCGATAATCCGGCTGCAGTGAACGTGGGAGGCACTTTCCGGCGAGAGATAAAAATGTTAAAGTTCCAGCGATATATTTCAGGATTATCACGTTATCAATGATCTCCTATTCAACAAAAATGACAATGAAATATGTGGAAGGATAGATATGATGAGTAGATGAGCTCCTTTTATTTCAATAAAATCTCAAGTGTTTGTATGAGTATATGTTTGTATCTTCCTTGCATCAATCCGCCTCCCCTCCTTTCTATACAGAGAGTGGTTATTTATACTGTTCTAACAGACGTGATGATCGTTGGATCAAGTCCACGTGGCGATATCCCCTAAGCCGAAGCTTAACATCACTGTCCACTCATTACATTTAANGATTTTATGAGCTTCGGACGAACCTGAGAGAAACTCGGATTGGGTTGTGCCTCGTCTTTGAGGAAGTGATTCAGTCCGAGGCTTGTTAATGTGAGAGCATCTGTTGCTGGGTTAAGGACTTCGGCCCATTTTCTCACTTGGACTTCTGACCTATTGGCCCTCATCTTGACTCCTCATTGACCGTACTGCCACGTGGCCCACTTCTTTAGACCTTGAAATTGGGGGATAACAAATTATTCCCAAAGATTGCCTACAAATCTCGTAAGAGACAATTTCAATTTCAGGGACTTCGGATGACCTGCGGGCTTCGGTCGGAGGGAGCTTCGTATCGTTGGTCTTCCGTGTGAAGAGCTTCGACTTCTTCTTTGATTCCTTACGTAGCGCTTCGGCTTAAGACTTCAGCCATTTAGGCAGTGCTTCGGCACAGGATCTTCAATCTTTGTTTGATTTCTTTGCATTTGACCAATTGGGTCTTTGTTGACTTTCTTTTTCACGTAGAGTGCGACGTGACAATATGACTGGAGCCTCGGTGGCGAAACGTAACAATTTTTATTGAATTCTTCACATCATGGTAGTCTGTAAAGATTGGTCGGGGAAAAAAACTGAAGAAGCATTCCTCAAAAAGAAAGCACACCTGCAATTATTGAAGTCCCACACATTTGTCTTATTTATGGTAGCATCTTAGATCAGAACATGAACCTCCCACAAGATTATTGGGGGTTTCATACCTGCAATTGCACCCTGTCAAATATCTAATCCCGTGATTCCTATCCCTAGATACAGAACTGAAGCCCTGATATGTGCCACAAATGAGTGCTGTTACTAAGAGAATAATACAAGATAAATTTGTTTGAGGGCCAGCCACAAAACGATTTTATCTATTTGAGAGCAAGCCCTGATAGGTATCACAAGCGTGTTTTGTTACGTAAGAGAGCAGAGGAAGGTAGAGTCTCTAGATTATTTACTAGACTTGCATGATAAACAAGAAAAAGCTGGCTTTTCCGTTCTATAGTGGAGATCATGGGGTACTATCTGTTAGTAAGCTACATAACGATGTTGACCGGCCATCTTTACACTCAAATAATGGACCACATGTTTTAGCCCTTGTTTGACAATCATATTTTTTGATTTTTTTTCTACATACTTATTTTCAACCACATTCATACAATAAAATATTTTGCACCTAAATCCAAAGCATTTTTATATTTTTTAACAACACGTTATCCTAAAAATCATTATTCAAAATTCTTTTTTCCGAAAGTATGGTTGTCAAATGGGGCTTATTTGGATGGTGATCATATGCCCTCAAGCATCAAAAGGTATGATTATTGTATGCCACCTCTTTTACCAGTGACTGATTTCATGTTTACTTAAATTTACCTTTGTTTGGTGATGAGCAGGTTCCTGGTTTGGTTCTTGACTGTGAGCCAGACATTGATTTTAGCAGAGATATAGAAGTCAAACAACAGCAAGTTAATTTTCCCTGTTTCTGATATTTTCTTTAATATCGTTTGTTTCATTCTACAGAAAAGCCAATTATTCAAGAATATATGCTTTGTATGTTGCCGTTCTTGAATTTAGGGTTTATTGTTCTTATTATAATTTGCTTTTCTTGAAACACTTAACCTACCATCACGAGGTAGCTTTTTCACACTTCCGCAGCCTTCATTGGAATCACATGTTAAACCTCTTGGGTATATAATTTTATGTTCAGCAATGATGCCAATCTGCATTAATCTTATAATTTTGGATTTTTGAAGCTGACAAAGGTATGCTCGCCAAGTTTCCTAAGTTTTTTGAATTTGTGAAGAAAAAGAAAAGAGTTTCTGATTCGGAAGTTGGAGAAGATGCAGCAAAGAGTGATTAACCTCATGTCCTAACGCCTCATAATGGTAATTTGTGGGTGCAGCACAGCATTTCCCAGACTCGGCCATCAAATATTAGGGTTATACACGAGCTATGTCTTTTATGTCCAACTACCAAACATCCTGCATGATTATTCTGCTTAGGAAGAACTGATTTAGTCCTTCAGAAAAGAACTAATCACATTGATTATTCTGCTTAGAAAGAATTTCACCATGTACAACTATATTTATTTTTCTTTTTATAATTATTTTTTATCACCACTTGCCTCTGACAACAATGGAAGTTTTGCACTATAAATACTTTGAGCCTTACGTGTAATTATCTGACCTCCAGACTACAGCCTAGGAGAAAAGCATACACTCAAGGCCCAATGGGATTAATTGCACAACAAATATATTCTGGAAATTCTGCTTATTCTTATCTCAACATCAATTAAAAGTTCAATCCCAGATGTAAATTTCCCAACAGCAAAGCCAAACTTGGAAATGTAAGATTCCCTTCCCTTTTGGCAGGACAGAAAGTTTTTACTATAACAGGCCATTCTTAATCATTTGTAATGACCCCAACTACAATCCTCCCAAGGCGTTCTTTGGAAACTCAACCATTAAAAATCACAGACATTTCTCTGGAGGGCCAATTTCGCATCTTGAAACTCATAGCTAAAGACAGTTATTACCAGAATGGCAGCATAACAGTGCCCAGAGGCTACACGGTCAATAGTGCAGCCAATAATTTTATTGCCATTGGTTGTGATACTTATGCTTGTGTATGGGAACCAGATTATTTAGAAATATTACCAGACAGGGTGCATTTCCCTGTGCACCAGCAAGAATGATCTGTTGGATGACTCGTGTTCTGATGTAGGTTACGAGATCTCTATTCCAAAACAGGTGTGGAAAGTTCAGTTGATGATGAGCAGCTATACTAATTTCACAAGAAGCTATGATAATTCCACAACAGTTTGGGTCTTCAATAATTGCAGCTATGGTTTTCATGTTGAGGAAAGAGAAATTCACATTTTCAAGCAATCTTTCCAGCATGAGGAATGTAGATCGGCTTCCTATGATAGTTGACGGGGCAGTTGGAGATGGAAGTTGTGAGGAGGCTCGAAATAACATGTCCAGTTATGCATGTAAAAATACGAATTCCGAGTGTTATGAACCCTATAATGGCAATGGGTATCGTTGTTATTGCCACGAGGGTTATCAAGGAAATCCATCCCTCTATGTCGGCTGTAAAGTTATGGACATATTTATATTTTTCCAATTTATATTATCTTGAATAAAGGACTCGACAATTCCTCGACAATTTATATTATCCGTGCCTGTAAAGTTCCTCTGCTAGTTTATGAATTCATCAAAAATGGCACCCTTTTTGAACACGTAAACAATAAATCAAAGGCACGCGCTCTTTCTTGGGACAAGCGCTTAAAATAGCTGCAGAATCTGCTGGAGTTCTTTCATATTTGCATTCCGCTACTTCTCCTCCAATTATACACAGAGATATTCTTTAGACACTACTTCCACCTGTAAAATGTCTGATTTTGGAGCGTCAAGATTGGTTCCTGTTGATTTAACTCAATAATCTGCAGTGGTTCAAGGAGCCTTTGGATACTTAGACCCTGAATATATGAAAACGAACCAATTAAATGAAAAAAGTGATGTTTATAGTTTTGGAGTAGTCCTTGTACTCTTAATGGGAAAAAGACATTGATCTATAACAAACCAGAGGACGAGAGAAATTTAGCCAGTTATTTTCCAGGGAAACTTATTCCAAATTCTTGATGACAATATTGTATGTGAAGGAAACGGTAAACAGTTAATATCAGTTGCTATGCTCATGAAAAGGTGTTTATATTAAAGTAGATGACAGACCTAGTATGAAGGAAGTAGTTATGGAACTTGAAGGTCTGAGTCTGTCTGGAAAACACTTGTGGGCACAAATGAACCCAATGCGCAGAAGGGATGGAATCCCTTCTTTCTGTGGAAATGAATACCTTTGCAAATGATGAGTGTAATAGCACAGTTACTGGATATGACAGCATGAGGGATCATATTATTCTACCGATGGGTGGTGGGAGATGATCTAAAGACAACTACCACTGGCATATGCTAATATATGGGAAAAGACAATTAAGGGAGATGGGGTTTATAACAGACTTTGTGAATTCAGTGATTTTCATGCGTTGGAATTATTTTATACATTGTTTGTTTATCTATTGTAACATATGTTGGATAATCTTGTTCATTACCATACTAAATAAAAAGAAAAAAATAAACTTAAAAATTCGAAATTTTTTAAATCCCCGGCTCAGACCCAGGGCGAGCTTAGGGTCATGCTGGCCTAGAGATTTTTAGGCGTCAGCCAATTCCCGGCTGGTTGTCCTCTATGTGATTTTCAAAGCTGTTACCTCAAGCCTTCAGCTATACATGCACTTCTTATTCTGTGTAGTTCATTGACAACATCTGTAATCGACATGCGATCTCTTGGAAATTCCTTTGAACATGCCACTCCAATACCCAATATACCAGCTATAGAATCCTTGATCATACTAGTTATGTTGTTTTCTAGTTGCATTATTGGATCCACAATTTCCATTACTCTGCTGGGTATTGCACTGCTTACATAATTATGAAGATTTGCATGATCCTCAAATGCATCCTGTGTTGGTCTTATGTTTGTGAACATTTCTAGTACAAGAATACCATAGCTATACACATCTCCCTTTGTTGTAATTGTGTCGCCCATGCTATATTCTGCACGTACATTCAAGTTATCAGATTAGTTATGTAAACAAAAACTGGCTACTTCACGATTTTTGGAACAAAAGAAATATCTGAATGTTTGTTATGTCATTAGAAAGGATTGAAGAGTACAATACAATAAAAGTTAGTTTTGTTTTCTTTCCTAGCATTGGCTTAATAGCAAGGTTCTAAAAGGTGTAAAGCATGGAGATCAAGCCTCAAGCCTTACAAGCCTAGGCGAACCGAGGTGACGCCAAGCCGTAATAAGGAGTTTTCCTATTTTTTATATTATTTAAATTATTCTAAACCAATAAATAAAAAAAATAATGCATACCGTGAGCTAGGCTTTGGCTATGGTGGATTTTTTGTTCGGCTTATTTCCTTTCAAGTTTTAGCAAGTAATGGTTGAGTATTTTGTTAGTCTGAACTTCAAAACAAGAAAATATCACTTGCTAAACAAAAAGGTGTGCGCCTTTTTCTTTTAGGCATACCTTAGGCGGCTAACATAGAGTTGACTGCCTTTCTTCCAGTAATGGTATTTTCTCTATGCCTAGATGGGCCTTTCAGAACGCAACCTAATAGCGCCAATGGTACCCAATGCAGGAAGGACTAAACAGTACAATGAATAAGATTTTATGTTTTTTCTTTGTTAATACTTTCATGCATTATTGAATACTCCATATTAAACATGCCGATTAAGAGTATACATCGGAAACCAAACCTGGAGCAATGTAGCCTATGGTCCCCTTGATTGCAATTGAGCTGCTGTCATGTGTTGGATATGTACTGGAAATGTTGGAAATAACTTTGGCTAATCCAAAATCACCAACATAAGCAGTCATGTTATCATCTAAAAGTATATTACTTGGCTTCAAATCACCATGGATTGTAATCGAACCAGTACCACAATGCAGGTATTCAAGTGCAGATGCAATATCAATGGTAATGTTCAGCCTCTGCATCAAAGTAAGATTCCTTGTATTTTCATCATGGTGCAGCAATTTTTCCAAGCTTCCATTAGCCTTGAACTCATAAACCAATGCCTTGAAATCGTTTCCCTGGAAATCCGTGCTCAAACAGATGCTTAATATTTTCAAAAGGTTTCTATGTCTTGCACCTCTTAGTGCATTGCATTCTGCCATAAAACTTCTAGAGGCTCCAGTGACATGGAGACGGAGAACCTTCACTGCTACCAGAGTCTGTCCATCATTGAGAATTCCCTTGTATACAAATCCAAATCTTCCAGCTCCAATCAAGTTTTCTTCAGAGAAACCACCTGTGGCTCTCAGGAGATCTGCATACGAAAGCCTCAAAACTTGATTTCCGAATGATGTCATGGAATTTTTTTCTCGGAAATTTCTTCTCAGGTAAATGAATACGTAGAAACATCCTGAAAGAGTTAGTGCACCTCCAGCAATCAGTATTGGTATTAAGATTTTCAATAGAGTCGAAAACTTTTTCTTCCTGGAATTTGTCGACAAGCAAGGAGGGAGCTTTAAATCTGAGATGCCTCCACACAGCTCATTATTCCCATTAACTGAAATAGCAGTTGCATTTTGGAAGACTCCTAGTACTGGAACTTTGCCTTGCAGCCTATTGAAAGACAAATTCAGTCTCAACAGGGGCAGCTCACCAAGAAAAATTGGTATTGGCCCTGACAAATTATTATGAGAAATATCCAAGTACTGTAAACCCTTCAAAGAACTAAGACCCTTTGGTATTTCTCCGTCAAGTGAATTTGCCTCCAGCTGAAGCTGTTGTAAACTGATGCAGCTCGTCAGTGAGTTCGGAATGGATCCAGATAATCCATTGTAAGACAAATCCAAGTTTATAAGATTTATCAAATAACCAACATCATGTGGAATTGGCCCTGTAAATGCATTGTAGGATAGATTGAAGGCTATTGAAATTGAGGCAAGACTCATAATTTCTCGAGGTATAGAACCACTGAGATTGTTATGAGAAAGATCCAAGGATAACAAGTTGCTGCAATTACTGAGACTATGTGGTATACTTCCATAAATTTTGTTTTTCTCCAAAGATAAATGGTTTAACAAAGTCAAGTTACCAATTGAAGATGGTATCTCATTTGTGAATCCGTTTATTCCCGTGTAGATTTCTTGCAAGTTTGTAAGTTTTCCAATTGCAGAAGGAATCATGCCTATCAGATCATTGTTAGAAATATCCAAATAAGCTAACCCATGGAGGTTCTCAATACCAGAAGGAATGGTTCCTTGCACTTGATTTTCAGACAAGCCTAAGTAGCCAAGACTGCTGGAGAGATTAACAATGGAGTTTGGCAAAGAACCTGCAAGAAGATTGCTACTCCCGACAAGAACCTCCAGACTTGTGCAATTTGCCAACGATGAAATAAAACTGAAATCGCCCTGAAAATAGTTAGATGAGAAGATGAAGTATTGAAGACCTGAAAGCCTTGACAAATCTTTTAGCATCATCCCTGTGAAACTGTTGGAATATAGACCTAAAGTTGTGAGCAAGGAAGCATTTGACAGAGAAAAAGGAGCCACTCCAGTAAAATAGTTGCTTCCCACATCAAGAAATCTCAAATTAGGAAGTGTAGAGCCAATCTCTGGGGGTATGGTTCCCTGAAGTCGATTAGAGGCGATTCCAAGTGTAACGAGAGTGGATATATTAAAGAGGCCAGAAGGAACATTACCAGTTAAACTGTTTTCCGATAATTGAAGGAACATTAGGCTTTGAAGTTGGATTAATGACTCCGGAATATCCCCGTGGAAGCCACAGGTTGCCAAAGAAAGGTGGCTGAGAGACGTAAGGTTTCCAATGAAAGCTGGGATATTTCCTATAAGATGGTTTTTGGACAAGCCTAAAGCTTCAAGTTTCAGCAAAGAACCAAGCTCAGGCGGTATGATTCCAGTGAGCTGATTCTCAATTAGATTTAGGTAATAAATATTTGAACATTGAGACAGATTTCCTGGTATTGCACCGCCAAAAGAGTTGTTACTGAATTCTATGAATTCTAGCCGCTTTAAGCGGCCTAGTTCAGCTGGGATTTGGCCATAGAAGGTGTTATTTTGGAGAATGATGGTTCTGAGGAAGGAGAGATTGCCTAAATAAGGTGAAAGATTTCCCACCAACCCTTGGGACCTCAGATTGATTGATACTACTCTGTTGGGGTGCCTGCTGCCACACAAAATGCCTTTCCAGATACAGAAATCCTCCCTTTCATTCCATGAATTTAATGCCCCCAGTGGATCATAATCTATGGTTTCCTTGAAGGATAATAGTGCGAGTAAATCTGTTTGATTGTTTGAGCATGTCACTGGACTGCTGGAGAAGTGCAAGAACCAAAAGATCATGCAAAGAATTACGATGGTAAGATTTTCCATAGTTTTGCTAGTGACAGGAGTTACCATGCTTTGTTTTTCGAATGAGATACATACATATATATATATATATATATAGTGTTGTTAGTCAACCCTTAGAGAATTTGCAAAATGACAAATTTCCATTAGTACATAAACAAACCAGCTACCTCATGTGCCAAAGTCAAATAGACACTACTGAAGATTGGGGGAGTTACTACAGGAGAACGTTCTTGTGCATATATAATTGCAAACTACGTACTCAAAAGCTGATCATATTTCTCGCCCTGCTATTTTTATTTATGCTGCTTGTAAAAAAAATTATATTTGTGTATTACATAAGAAGTCAGTGGAGAAAACAGACTTCCATTTCGATTATTATTTTTTCTTTTTTTCTTTTTTTTTTCTAAATCTGTAGCAATAACAGTTGACAAAGCAATCTAATTATAATATTTCTTTCAATACATGTCTTGAAAGGACTTATTTTGGGCAGTTGATTGAGTTTTTAGCTTCTTCTAATAATCTAATCTCCTCTATAAAGAAATCTCAGTTACTTGCGGGACTTCACCATATTTTGATGATAAATAAAAGATCTATTGTCATAAGAATTTTATATTGTAACGCTCTTCTTTTAAAATATTGATATATCCATGGCGCTCCATCTAGGACTTTCAGAGTCGCCAACTTTTACTCATTTAGCTACTAATTTATTACATAATTGAAATGTACAGATCCATCGAGCTGACTTTCTAGTACAAGAAGACACCAAGATAAACATCAACTCCCAATTGGTGCAGTTAAAAAGACCCACATTATCCTACCTACTAGGCTAGCGTCCTTGATTTTTACCCGTTCCCAATTGTTGAGGCTACTTTCGGTCTAGAGTCGATCTGAATTTCACCACATTCTAGTGACCCAGTCTAAAAGAATTAACGTGATACTCTGACTTGACACCAGGGTCAATCTGAATTTCACTACGTTCGTGCCATGGCACACCCACGTTGCGACCTCCCTGTGCCTTAGACTGCCGACATAGCTTTAGCTTCCACGGATGCTGATAAGTATAGTTTTTATACTTATTCGTGGCACTAAATCATGATATTTTATTATCTTTTAAATAAAATTATATCTAATTTATACTAAATTGTATTTTGTAGGTAAAACTTTATATTTAATGAAAAATTGAATAAAAGAATACAAAATAGCAGAAAAATGGCAAAATCCAAAGTACGAGGACTAACTTGGCATGAGCTGCACAAATAAAATTGTTTTAAGAAAAAACTTGCTTTACATAAAAAAATTGAGGACTTGAAAAGAAGTATTAATTTAATTTGGTATTGGAATTTATTGGGTTTTTAAAATTAGACTGAACAGGGGTTTTTATAATTAGAATTAATTATAAGCTATGCGATTTTTGTTGAATTTCTGTAGATAAATGCATTCATATGTGTGAATTTATAGAAAGATATAATAAGTTCGAGCATATGAATATGATTAGTGTTGCCTGAGAAATGTCACTAAATACAATAGGTTAATTCGATCGTTGGCACATATGAAAAATGGTTGAATAAATTAGAATTAAGTGTATGATCAATAACCTATGTGAAATCGTAAATCCTAACTATCCAATCACATAATCTTATCTACAGTTTTAATTTGAGTTTTCTATTTTAATTAATAGTTTGTTATTTTATTTATTAGAATTTTGCTTAGAAAACAAAACTTGATTTGATTATTAGTTATTATTTTAATTTAAATTGAAGTTGCGTTAGTTTTTGGCGTCGTTGTGAGGGACTAATTTATTTGTTTTAAATTTTTAATTAATTCTAGTTTTGATTCTAGTTTTGATTTAGATTTTTTTTGCTTTGTTTTTGTTTTTGTTTTTTTGTTTTTGTTTAAGTTTAGGATTGTGTATTTTTGTTTTCATTTTCGTTGCAAGTGTCCTTGGATGCGAAGTTCGAAAGTAAATAATCTAGTACTATTTTATTCAAAAATCAAACGCACTTTTAACCATGGAATTAGGCAATAACGAGAGAACATAATGGTAGAACAGAACAGAACAGAGAAGTGCAAGCGACACAAGTTGGACAACTAGTTGAGATTGATGAAGATGATTTGCCACTTAGACAATTCATCACACCGCTTGTTGCACCAAATCAATCAAGCATCGTCTATCCTCCATTTGGGCAACCAAACTTTTAACTGAAGACAGATATCATTTTATTGTTCTAGAATTGAGTATCATTTTATAAGAAATCTCATGAGAATCCACACAGCCACATCTCACGCTTTTTGGGCATCTACCAAAATCACAATTTCCATGGAGCATCAGATGAAGCAATCAAGTTGAGACTCTTTCTACATACACTTAGAGACAGAGTAAGAGAATGGTTGGATGCCTTACTCGCTAGAAGTATTAGGACCTGGAATGATCTCGTAGAAAAATTTGTCACAAAATACTTTTCACTGTCAAAAGTAATTAAATTATATCATTTTAATATGCTATCATAATAATCACAATATTATTTAAAATTCCTAGTGCATTATATAAATTGAAGTAGACCTTCATCATGGATCGTGCGATCATCAATCATTAATTTTAAAATAAATCAAATGCGCTTGATTGATAAATCTTTGTTAATTTTTTTTCTGTAATAACCAATTATTATTGGCCAATAAAGTGCCACACTTTTCTAGCTATGTGCTTGATTGATAAATCTTTGTTAATTTTTTTTTAAACTGTTAAACTTCCTGATATTTTATTGGATCCACGGCTTTTAATCAAACGTTTCATTAACTTCTATCAATTAAATTTGTTAAAAGTTTTATCAGTCTCACAACCCCTAGGTTTCGAGTTGTCAATCTACAGAAGATCATATTTGATTATACCATTTCTACAACTATATCAAAATTTTGTGCAAATTGAAGTACTATTTTTTCAATATCGTAACGCAAAATATCTCAATATTAAACATAAGTTGAAGACTTTTGAAGCATTATAAACAATTGTGCAAGTGGAACACTGAATCACTTATTGGGGCTCCTTCAATTATTGATTAAATTATTCTGGTTTTTGTTTGGATATCATTGACATGTGAAAAGACCTCTACATACGTGTTTATGCATTTCATTAAAATTTTAATATATTTTTCTTTTCTTTTTTTAATTAAATTCTTCAATAAGATAATATTACATGTAAATTCCAAATATACATTATTCAAAAAAATCACTATTTCAAAAAATATTTTTTCTTAAAAATTAATTTTAAAGGAACCCAAACATGGGCTATATATGTATTGGTGACAAAGAAATGACATAAATTCACAATTGGATTTAAATGTGTTACATAAATGTGGCTATTTTTCCAAAAAATATTTTCCAATGCGTTTGGTGGATTGACAGCTTAATTCCGTTGGAATTATTCTCTCCACTTTGTGCTGAACACAGGGTGGCAATTTAAGCAATTAGTTAAAGTCAATGAGTGCTATAAATATATATATATATACACACACACATAATTGCTTAAAGTCAATAAGTGCTTATATATTAAACTCCTAATAATATCAATTAATATTGTAAAGGTTTATATCTTAATATTTGTCATTTAAAATAGTTATTAGCATTACTTCATGAAACAAATATAAGTTGTATGTTAAAATACAATTTTGCTATGTGTACATAATAGGAAAGTTTGAAGTTGATTATTGCTGCAGAATGAATTCAGTTTTACATATTCATATAACAACCAATTCAAAGTACGAAAACAAATAATTAACAAGAAA
>CAIGRM010261559.1:0-13209 GCA_903798335.1 Fraxinus albicans | reverse complement strand
TAGATTTGGTCACATACTGGGCATATAGTTTGGTCCACAGTTG
This sequence comes from Fraxinus albicans, assembly GCA_903798335.1. Lineage (NCBI taxonomy): Eukaryota > Viridiplantae > Streptophyta > Magnoliopsida > Lamiales > Oleaceae > Fraxinus > Fraxinus albicans. The sequence continues at coordinate 13,166 of CAIGRM010261559.1, read as the reverse complement.
AGATACAGTTTTAGTCTCATCAATACATCTTATAACATTTTCAGTCAAGTACAAGAAAATAGTACTCCAAGCAACTTCTTCAAATTCAAATTTCTTTGCAGGAATCATATCAACAAGCCAACTACTTTCTATGGTCTTCACACATTTCAGTTGCATTAAAATAGCCTTCATTTTTTGACTCCATAGAGTAAAATCAATTTTTCCATCAAATTGACTGACTTCAAATTTTGCGGAGGCCATAGTTATTAAAACAAATAAAGCCTACAAACCAAGGCCAATTAATGCAAGTGTGCAAAGAACAGTAAGAGTTCAAAAGATGTATCAATTAGAAATTCACAATAGTACACGTAGTAAAACAAGAATTTCAGTTATCAGCCACAGACAAAGAGTAAACAGAATCAATGCAACAGAGATCACATAAACTATGTTTCACAGATTTCTCCAGCATGATTCTCCAAGTGCACACCCGTACTTGATTAATCTCAGATTCCTAAGGCCTCACGGGAGCCTTTGTACAAAGACTAAGATCAAGGGGGTTAACAGTACAAGGTAAATTAAGGGAAAAATCAAGAAACCCTAAAGTCTTGAAAGTAACTTAACAAGAGTTTAGAAAGATTTCACCCAGCGAGTTTAGAACTCGATATTTTGCAATTTTGCTTAATAGCAATTCTAAAAAATTTGCAGCCTTATCAAATCAGCCTTTCTGCTTCAAGATCCAGGTAACTTGCTCCATTTTCCAGTGGCTCTGATACCACTGTTGGGCCAGGACACAAGATATTAGATCAGAACAGAAAGTATAAAGTTTGTTTTATCGATATGTTTTGGCTTAAGCCCCGGATGTTCAGTGACCACATCCAACACCGACATCCCCCGTTGAGCATCCAATATTATGGATTATGATCGATTCCACTATAAAGCCCAAATCGGCAACAAAGGTTACACGAATGCTTAGAACAATCACAAAGAAAGTACAAAAACACTTATCTCTCACTTATACAGTGACAGATCCACTCAAATTACAAAGAATCGAACACTAAATCAACAGGAACAACTACATAGCCACACGAATGCTTCACACAGATATTCACTCAAAATATCTCCACAAATGAATCACACTATTACACAATATACAATCAAATCAGGGATTTGGTTTACATATAGAAGTATTCAAAAAATGCGCAGCTAGAGAGAGAATGAAAATTGAATGAAACCCTAGAATGGTAACGCTTCGAGATAATGCCAAATGAAATGACATTAAGTATTAAAACCATCCAGAAGCAAATCCAACGGTCATCTTCAATCTACGTGTCACACATCCAGCAATAAGCTGGATTAAAAGAGTTGCATTTGCAAAAAACACGTTTTTACCAAATTTGGAAGCAGCCAATTGAACCCGGTACAATTCCAACAAATACATACAACACAAATTCTTATTCTATCTAGGAAACAAACAAAAGAATATTCAAAGTCAAAAAGTTTTAACGCTAACAATACCATAGTAATGATGTTAAGAAATCTTGCCAAGAAAAAACTTATTTTTTCAAGTAAGAAGGAAAGAACTCAGCAATAATCTCTCAAAGGTACACAAGACAAGGTATTTATAAATATGAGTAAATGATTTATGGAGAAATGAGTAGTATTTATGAATTCTACGAAATGTACGAATAAAAAATGATTTGACTAATTTTTTTTTCTTGATCAAATTGTTTTTAAACACCTAGAAACACTTTCTCAAACATATTTTGATGAGAACTATGGTACGAGAGGGTAGCAAGGACAATAAATCATTGATCGTTGATGAATGACCAATGATTAGGTCATGAGCAAAGAGGGTCAAAGAAGTCATGAGATTAGTTGTTCAAACTATGGTGGATAAAATATCGATCACAATAAGTAAAATGCCAAGTTTCAGATTGGGCTTAGAAGACGGAATAAGATGGATCAACTTGATTCGAGCAGAGGATGAGGGAGCTAAAGGAAAGACCTGTGCGACCACATATCCTCTTACTGAAATCCAGTTGAAGGCTGATCAATGGCGATCGCGGGCCATTAGCCTAACGGCCGCATAGTGAAAATCCTGGACGCATTTTTCCAAATTTCGCCTAAATTTTTATTTTAGTTAAAACTTTTTTTATGATATCTTTTTTATTTCTTTAGGGTCAATTCCATTTTTAACTAGATTTTAGGGATTTCAAATAAATATGATTATTCTTTTCATCGTAAAAACACATAATTTGAGATATATTATTGTGAGGTATATTACTTTCAACTCGTTCTTCATTGAATTAATTTCAAACTTATCAAAAAAAAATTCTTGTGGCATTCTGCAATTTAAGTAATGTTCAGGAATTTTATGATCGGGGGGTCAAGATATTGTTGGCAAATCGTCTTATTTTTTTTGTTCAATAATTTATTTGGTTGAACTTTTTAAATGTTTGTTCCTGGCTTTCTTGGGTTTGATGTAATCTGTTGTGGGTTTTGTAGTTTCAATTGTTACGTGGGTTCGTATCATATTTTTGACATAAAAACCTATCAAGGCCGCTATCGAATACCCAAAAATAAATACAAGAGATATTGTAAAAATTCAGTTTCATACTTATGAAATTTATTGACTTTTAAAATATTTGAGATGTATACTAAAATCAATTTGGAATTTATTGTTCAAGTGAACAGTTAAAATTTATGTTCACGGTGGACAAAAATACACGCTCTTTGAACTTATCAAATTTAGTGAATGTGAGTAACAAAAAAGTAAAAGTCCAAAGATAACATCGTGTACGTGTATGCGTTAACAAAAATGAACAATAAAAAGGAACACAAAAAAAAATATAAAAATGAACAATAACGTGTATGCGTTAAAAAAGAAAAAGTAATACATAATGTGACTATGTTAATGATATATTGTAAATTATATTTTGTGGGGTACTTACAAAAATACCCTTAAAATTAGTGGTGTTTTGAAAAATCATGTGAAAGGTTTTTAGGAAATAAAAAATACTGTGAAAAATAAAAAAGTAACACAATGTCACTTTTTTTTATAAAACTTGTCCACAAACTCAAAAAAAGTGACAAAATTTAAAAAAAGTGACAAGTAATAAAATAGCACCATCTATTTGTGTAACACCAGTAATCGTGTTCTTAAAATAATCACCACGTTCAGGCCAATCCACATGTTGATTACGTAAAAAAAAGTGACAATGAAAATGTGATCCACTGTCACTTTTAAAGTTAAGAACCTGTTTGGTGCACATTAAAATGAAAAAAATATATTTTTTGAAGTAATGTGATGGGGAATATGTGATTGAAAAAGAAGGAAAAGTTATTGATGTGATGTAAAAATATTATTTTATTGAAAAATTTGTGGTTGAAAATGAGTAAAAGAATGAAAAAAATAACGTGGATCAAACAGGGGCTAAGTGTCATTTTTTTTTTGTTAAATATTGACATACAGTGTCACTTCTATTAAAAAAATTGATGTTTGTCACTAAAAAAAAGTGATAGAAATCAAGAACGTGACTGAAAAAAGTGACAAATTTTAAAAAAGTGACAATTCAAAAAAGTGGCACAAATTAAAAGAAGATATACATATTAAAAAAGTGACGACAATATAAAAAAGTGACAAAACACTCAAAAAGTGACAAACTCAAAAAAATGACGAAAATTTAAAAAAAAGTTACACGAATTAAAAAAAAGTGACAAACATTCAAAAGTGATGAAATTCAAAAAAAGTGACAAAAATAAAATTAAAAAAAATGACAAAAATAATATGTTGTTGATTTTCTCGTTGACAAAAATCCACCTATAATCAAATTCGTGCAAGATAAGAACACATCCTTATATAAAGCAATTTTGTTCTTGGTAGAACTATAAAAACCAACACAAACATCAAACCATGATACATGATTTTCTCACTTTGTTCTTGTGCAATTACCAACAATACATTTTTTATAAACCGCAAAAAGAAGACATTACATAAAAATCCCACATAAGAATCACAGCTCTGCATTAATTTGCCTAGGTCTACTAATACATAAATGTTAAGTTGAGTATTAAACATAAAATCATTCCATCAAACTCTTGATAGAATATCGATTAGATTCTACGAGGCAGTACAACAGGCCTATCACAAGAGACACTAAAGAAATCAGTTCAAAACAACATAGGCTTAGGCAAATTTCTAGTCTCAGGCGGCAAAATTTCATAAAATGTCCGAGAGCAGCCTCTATTCATCTTGATTGGCATCAAGATTTTTGAGTTTGGATTCCAATTCATCTTCACTGCCTTCACCATCATCCCCAGACTCTCTGTTGTTGTCATCATCTCCTCCTTCAGGGTCATTCTCATCCATGGGTCCAAGATTTTCCGGAGATTCTTTGAAGATATCCTTCAACTCATCAATACCTTCATCAGAAATGAAGTTCTCATTAACATTCAACAACTTGAACTCGACCTTATGCACTAAAGCCTGATACAAAAAAAGTAATGACAGCAACTCAAAAAGCGAAAAAAAACTAAAAAAAGTGACAAATAAAGAAATGACAACTCCACCAACTCTTTCCTTGCATTTTCTCCCATCGACAGCAACAGAGAGTTCATATTTCAACTTCTCAATTTTCTTGGCATTCTTAGCACTATTTGGACGTCTCTCCATATTGCCATTTTTATAATGACCTTAATAGCATCTGATTCATTAACTTTTCCCGGTTTGAAATTCGTTTTGATCTCAACAACTATCTCCACTAAGCCATTCTTTTGCAAATCACCATTCCATCTTTTGTCAAGAAATTCATTCATCACTAAATCATTTTTGTCCATAACTCACAGAAGAAATGAAAAGGGCCCATTTCATCCATGGCTGAAGGCCATCTGCAATCACAAAAAAATACCCAAAATGTGATAAAAGCACAAAATGTTCAGCCAAGTTGTTATTCTTGACTCCATTACATGCCCAATTTAGCTCCTATTTGACAACTATTATACAAAAACTCTTTTTTCTACGTACTCATTTTGAACCATATATTCACTCAATAAAATATTCTGCATGTAAATCCAAATTTTTTTCCTACTTTTACCTATATATTCTCCAAAAATTCAATATTCAAAACTTTATTTTTGCAAAGTAGTGGCCATCAAACATGGCCTTAATCAAGTCACATTTTGCACAGGTTCTCATTTTCTACATGTCAAGCATGTGGACCATATTACTCATCTATTGCACCTTACACATGAGCAAGCACAATGGGGATTAAAATGCACTTGATTGATGATTATTAACCTCCCAATCCCCCACTTTTATTTCTCATTGATGCTTCGCGAAGACTTGGTTATAATATTTGGTTGCTTCACGAATATATCAAAGAATACCGATCAAATTCACGAATATAAGCCCTCAAACTCATCAGAAATTCAACAATCAAGATTTAACAAAACATTGGAAATCACCTAGTATATATGTTCTTCATTTAAAGGTTAACATTTCCACTACAACTATTAACATAACAGAAATTGTACAACTTAAAAAAAAAAAAAAAATTCTACACCACTCCAATTAAATTCCACGAGCATTTAATTTGTAGAATATGCTAAAAATTAAAATAGCAAGTGTCTCCATGCCACATCGATTCTAATCAAAACATCTAGGGATAGTAAATTATATACAGATGTATGTAATTGACAGATACATGCTTACATACAATGCGTGTATATATATGGAGAATGAGGAGAGAGATTTACTTGAGAACCATTATTGTTGCAATTGCTGAGTTTTCCGAGCTTCGTTTACACTTGGAATGGTCGAAACCCTAGGGCGAGGACGATATAGAGCAAACGGCGAAGACCGGAAAAGAGGGTTTATCTTTTGAACTTTTGGGGAAGTTTGTCTTCTGGAACGGGAATTGGGGATCTGATTTGGGGGGTTTTGACGTTTGGGACGTATTAATTACGTGGTAAGTAATTTATTTAATTTCAAAGTGTATTATTCAATTTGGTTAATTTAATAGAGTAGTGGGCCTAATTTACCCATTTTTTTTTTAATATTTGTTAATAAAATTCAAATTTTAAAAAAATGAGCCCGAACCTTAAGCCCAAGTCGTGCCTTGTTCTTTTTGCCGAGCTTTGGCTCGGGCCAAAAGATCCTCCAGACATTTTTTACTCGAGCCACGAAATAAGATATCATCAGTTGTAAAACCAAATGTATTTTGGTTCTGATATGAGGGCTATAGCCTATAGGTTAGGGGAGTTTCACAAAGCCATTTACAAATCAAGGAAAATAAAATCCCATTATGTTTTGTAATTTTAAAACAATATTTTTCTCATTCTTCTCATGGTTTGTATGATGTAAATATTTTAAGAATAGATTTTGTGAAATGTGATTATTTTTGGAGAATGCATGATTAAAAAATGAAAAAAAGTTATAGGCATACAAAATTATTTTACTGTCAAAAATGTATGATTAATAATAATTTTGAGAAAAAAATGAATTTTAAAGAATTCAAACCAAACAAGGGATAACATGAGCTCATCTTTGACAAAGGTAACGCTATGATACACGACTTATCTATCACTGTTATATCTAACTAATTTAGATAAGTTATTTGAACAAATAACTAAAAAACCAAACATGCCAACCATACTTTCTTTTAGAATATAGCTAACTAACTAATAATTTAAAAATAATTATCTGTTCATAAAATTAAATTTTTCATAATTAACCGAATCTCAAATAAAGAATCCTTTTTTTATTTTTCTTTTACTTATTCTTATCCTCTTAAGATTTGATTCGATTATCCATCTTCCATATATTCAAACCCGCATTAATCCAAATTTTCTTCGAACTTCTCGCCTGTTATATTTCATAGTTTGTAGAGATGGAGCTTGATCTGTCACCAAAAATGGCAAAGAAAGTGTACGGAGGACAGGGTGGATCGTATTATGCATGGTGCCCAAATGAGCTTCCAACGCTACGTGAAGGCAATATCGGCGCTGCAAAGCTTGCTTTGGAGAAGAATGGCTTGGCTATGCCTTGTTACTCTGATTCCGCCAAGGTCGCGTATGTTCTTCAAGGTCAGATATTTGTTCATTTAATTTTGAATATTTTCGTGAATTTTTAGCTTTATTAATTGCATAAGTGAAATGATTTTGGTTTTTTTTTTTTATTTATGGAGTTCTAGTTCTACCAGTTATTAATTTGTTTTGAATTCTGTATCTGGTTTCAGTTATTACAGAAATATAATTTTTAGTGAGTAGCAGCATCTTCAACAGCTTGGGAAAATTACTTAGCATCTTTAAAAGTTCACGTAAATTTATGGTTTTCTTGCAAAAAGTTTTTGATTCTTTAATCAATTTTTAATTTCTGCCTTTTAGAAAATGGTATCAATGTTAGAACACTGTTATTTGCGAAATATACATCACATCTTTTAGATTTCTCTTATTGTTTTTAGATTGGTTTTTCATTTGCACATCTCACTATTTTGATGTTTCGCCGCATACCCTTTTTTTGTACTGTTAAACTGCATTCTTCATTTACGTTTCCTACATAGGATTGAACGGCATCGTGGACAAAATTTGTCTTGTTTTCTTCTTTAATACTATATGTACGTGCTATTTAATCCACTTTATCAAATGCATCCGTTGGAATTTGGGGCTCCAATCTTTGATTTCCAGGCTCAGTTTCTCCAACAAACGACACCACAATCAACAACCAAAACCCCACTCCTATCTTCCCAAAACCGGTTGCTTTCTTGACTACCCACAAAGGGCAACGGGTGATGAATATTCAAGGCACAATAACCAGCCACAAAGCCTAAGAGAAAGGGAGAAGAAGATGGCACAAAGCCAAAGGGAAAGCACCAAGCCAGTCGATCCTCACTTCTCTCTTTTTCACACTCACGGCTGCTCAATCAATTCACTCACACCTTTACAACAGTAATGAGGCACACATATATAAAGGTTGGATATAGGCCCAATAGGAAATAATAAGGCCCAAAAGGTACCAAGTAAAAGGGTTATCAACCAACAAGCCGTCCAAGGTAATGGGCCAGGTCATAAGCAACACCAACTAAATTAGGCTACTTCTAATGACCCAAATAGGTTGTAGTAATGGTTTGTTCGATTGTGGTGTCGACACTTCACTCATCGGCCGAAAGCCTATGAAGCAATTCAAATACAAAACACAATTTAACATCATTGCCCGAATTTATTGGCTATCAAAACCCAACAGCATCATTTGTGTTTTCTACTGAATTGTCTATCACTAATTTACTATCATATCTAGTCTTTCTCTGTTCGATCTTGATGAAGCATAGATGAGCTCAACATTCAAGAAAATACAAAACAAATGAAATTATTAGCATAGATTGACTGTTTAGACAACCTGATATGTCCATTTGTGCAGAGACCTTGGCCAGGAGAGTTATTAGAGATATTTTCATATTCTCCTTTTGAATTTGTGATCTTCAATGTGTGCCTCGGGACTAGACTGATAGTTTATACTCGGTAATGGTACATTCATTGCTATGAGTGTGTAATCCTGTTCTAAGTCTGTGATTTAGCCCCCCCTATCTTGGAGCAATTTTTATCCCATTTTTAGTAATTCTTTTACCGTTGGCAAGTGCACATGGGTCCTATTGCTGCTGCAATTATTGACTGCTTTAGAAATAAATTATTAGAATTGTCTTTCTTTCATTCAAAAAGAATGAATTAAATATTAAAGGGGCACATAGATCATTTTGCTTGGTCCAATCAATAATTGTGGTTGGTATGGGATGACATACACCGATAACATGAAAAAAATTGCTACAAATTGAATAAAAGGAGCTCCCAGACAGGGGCTTAATTTTCCCGACCAGGGTGAAAACCTTTTTATACAGTTAAAAATATTCCCTATCTCACTCTCTTTTGCTTTAATTCAGGTAGTGGGGTGGCTGGAATTGTGCTTCCAGAAAAAGAAGAGAAGGTGCTTGCAATCAAGAAGGGTGATGCCATTGCACTTCCCTTTGGTGTTGTCACCTGGTGGTACAACAAACATGACACTGAACTTGTAGTCCTCTTCCTTGGAGATACTAAAACAGCCCACAAAGCTGGTTCTTTTACCGATTTCTTTTTAACGGGTTCTAATGGCATCTTCACTGGATTCTCAACTGAATTCGTCAGCAGGGCATGGGACTTGGAAGAGAGTGTTGTGAAAGCCATTGTTGGACAGCAGTCCGGTAAGGGTATCGTCAAACTTGATGCTGGTTTTCAAATGCCTGAGCCTAAGGCTGAGCACCGCAATGGCATGGCCTTAAATTGCGAGGAAGCTCCATTGGATGTCGACATTAAAAATGGAGGAAAGGTCGTCGTTCTGAACACGAAGAATTTGCCTTTAGTCGGTGAGGTTGGACTTGGGGCTGATCTTGTGAGGTTGAATGGAAGTGCTATGTGTTCTCCTGGTTTCTCTTGTGACTCAGCTTTGCAAGTCACCTATATTGTCAGGGGAAGCGGCCGTGCTCAGGTTGTCGGGGTTGACGGTAAGCGTGTCCTTGAAACAACTGTTAAGGCTGGTAATCTTTTCATTGTTCCAAGGTTCTTTGTAGTTTCAAAGATTGCTGATCCAGATGGTTTGGAGTGGTTCTCTATCATCACAACTCCTAAGTGAGTATTACTCTCTGCAATTCAACTTTTATTTATTTATATTTTGTTTGTCTACCATTAAAAATGATCTCTACCTATGGTGGATAGGATAACATATACCCATTGCTGATGTGGCAACGCACGTTAGCGATCAAGCCCACAATTTTTGACAATTCAACGTTGATTTGTCAAAAATTGCATGCCCATATCAGCAGTGAGTAAGATAATTCCTATCCACCATGGGTAGGAGATGTCTACCATTATTTTAAAACTTTTTTTTCTCCAATTCATTTTCAATTACAAAACATTTTCCTGCTTTTTAATCACACATTCTTTCAAAAAATTCAATGCTCATTTTCCAATTTAATGTTAGACAAACAGGGAATTTAGTCTTGTCTGACTTAAATTATGTGGTGAATGGCAGTCCGATTTTCACACATTTAGCTGGAAGGACTTCAGTTTGGAAGGCATTGTCCTCTCAGGTGCTCCAGGCATCATTCAACGTTGCTCCTGATGTAGAGCAGAAATTCAGCTCAAAGAGAAACGCCGAAGAAATTTTCTTTCCACCACCAAATTGATCTAGCAATTCATTTCTTTCTTTAGTAGTTATAATAATATGAATAAGAACCAACATTTTACTCTTATTTTCTAAAGGTGATTGGATGGAAAAGTTGATTATGTTTTAAACATTCAAATGATAGTATATTATTTAGTATTATGTCAATTTTTCTGTCAAACTTTTTTGACATTGTAGCATGATTCCAAATAATTTATAGCCTCGAGACCGAAGGAAAAAAAGTTTAAAACATTTCTAATTTTGTTATTGAAATACACACATGATAATCACAGTATTCAAAAAACTTATATGGACAATTGGCACATATTTACTTTTCTCTCGGCAATCTTGTCAATGCCGCCAATTGCATAGATGTGGTTGTTCGATAAAATCTCGCAAACATACGAAAGCATTGATAAGTAATAGATTTGATGAGTTGAGAATACCGTATCACAGAAAATAAATTCAATTCAAGTTTACTAGTTATGTATGGAATTCGAATTGTGAAACAAAAGAGATTTTGATGTTATAATTATTCTAATTTAATCTTAAAAAATATGCAAAACTAAGGTTCTTATCAATTTATAGATGATTGTATTGGATTTAGAATTCGTCTATTGTTATCTATTTCAATTCCTAGTTACGTAATTTAGTCATATTCATGTGCTCTTGTCAATCGATAAAGATAATGTATTTAACTTTCTTTTCCAAGATAAATTAATTATATCCTAATCACAACATGAATCTATTCCTATCCCGAATTCGAATTATTAGAATGCATTAAATTTTAGGTTATCTGTAGGATTGGATACATGATAAAATGTTGTTCCTAAAATCTATTGCGCATATGTTAATTTTATTGCGTTCTAAACTTATTGTGAGTCTCCTAACACTAAAACAAGTAACTAATTTTCTAATTGGTGATCAAGAAATTAAATAATGTAATGAGAATGCAAATTAATCAAGAAACAAAAGAAATAAACTAAACTACTAATCTTTAATTAAAACAAATAAACAATAATGTTTATCTTCATCCAATACAAAAGGGATTAGCCCAACATGTTTTCAAATAAATTACAAGAAGAATAATAGAAAAAATTAATCAGAATGATGATAGAATGCAAGTGACGTTGATCTTCGATTCCAATATTGAATTTTTCACAATCTCGATTCCATAAGTCTCAAAATTAATTACAACTGGTCTTATTTAACGGTCCAGATAAATGTATAAAGTACATTCATCAGTGCTCATCTTGAATAATTATGTCCACTTCTGTGCTGGTTAAAGTTGTAAGATTAATCAGTGGATTCCATCGAAAAAACTTGGAAATGGACTGAAAATTGGTCCGATTAAAAAACTATGCTTTAATTTATTGTGATTTTACTTTTATTTTGTTGGTATTTAAATTTATAGTAAATATATTTAGTTTGTTTTAGATTTATTTCTAGTAAGATATAAATATATATTGAATTAATGGTATAAAAGTAGATACTAGACAGGAAAAAATAACCGCAAAAACCGGACCGCTTACATCCCTACCATTCAATTTTATTTATTTATTTTTATTTCCTTAAATTTTAAATTTAAAGTGCAAGTTTTTCCGATTTTACAAAATTACAACTTGGTTGATACGTATCGAGGAACCAGAAGAGTAGAAAAAATAGAGCCAAAATGTTTCTTCTGGAGTGGTGCAGCGATATCTTTCTTGCCTCCACTGTCACCACATCGCGAATCCACATCCATACAACATAATGCAAGCAAGATAAATAAGGAAAAAAACAAAGATTCATCAATTTTGAGGAAGCTAGATCTTTGGATTTAAGATCCAGTGTTTCTTAGCAAGAATACCAAAAGTTTAATACAAGAATATGAAAAAAAAAATCTCAATGTTTATTAATAATCAGCAAAAACCAATAAAAAGCTATCGAGAAAAAAAAAATTTAATATAAGTTTGGCAAAGAAAACCCAAAAAAAAAAAAATACATCGTGAGGATGAAAATGGCCTTAGCTAACTTCACAGGCAAGAAATTAATTAAACAACAGGCAAAATAATTAAAATAGAAACAGAAGTTCTATCCAAAGAAAATCTAGAATTAAACGCCCTTGGCCAACTAAAAATACTAGAAATTAATTAAACAAAAGGCAAAGGTTCGGCCTCCCTCATGTAGTATTTTTTTCGAGTTGGAAAAGATTATCCATCTCGAATTTCACACTATTGATGGCAATCCATCAAATAAGTCCATAAAATACATGTTAGAACGTTCTTCTAACCACTCCAAATTGCTTTGTCAATAGCTCCAATTTTTTGGTGGGGACAACGACGAGAAGAAAACAAAATCAGATGGATAGGTTGGAAGAAGTTATGTAAAACTAAAGGGAAAGGAGGTATGGGGTTTAAAGATCTTCATGCTTTCAATATGGCGCTCTTAGCAAAACAAGGCTGGAGAATTCTACAAGAGGAAGGATCACTAATACAAAGGATATTCAAAGCTAAATACTTCCCTCATGGACATCTTAAAAATGCCAAATTGGGAGCAAACCCATCCTACGTATGGAGAGGCATATGGGAGGCTAAGAAACTGTTATTTGAAGGATGCAGATGGCGAGTCGGTGATGGGAAGGAGATAAACATATGGAACGATCATTGGATGCCGAACCACCTTTTAATAAATTGCCCAGATGGTGTTACTGAAGACCAAATAGACTGGACAGTATCCCGACTAATTGATGAGCACACTCGACGATGGGATATTGAGAAGGTGTCCAGATTGCTACATCCAAGAGATGCATATGAGGTACTCCAACTACAATTAATGGGAGGACAAAGCAAACCGGATGTTCTGATTTGGCAACCAGAGAAAAAGGGTGTTTATATAGTTCGAAGTGGTTATAGGCTGTTTTTGAAAACTTTTGGTGATAAACCCCTTGGCGAGGTATCCTATGCAGATGATCAACGGAAAATGTGGAATAAAATTTGGAAAGGCTTATTAGCACAAAACG
>CAIGRM010261551.1:0-10529 GCA_903798335.1 Fraxinus albicans | reverse complement strand
CTAGACCCAATAGTAGAAAAAATTATCACTTTAATGACACTTTCCATGAAAAACGAAGTCAAACGGACACCAAACTTTCAACATTTTTCAGGTGGAAAATTATACTAATCAAACACAATTAATTACAATTACAGTAAAACAATTTCTAGACAAATCAATTTCCTTTAAAACATTTTCTTTCCACCCATTTTTCACTTTCGCAATCAAACGGACCCTTATTCTATAGACGTCATTATAGTCAAACTCTTAAACACATTTTAGACTCTTCTTGCATTATAAATATAAGGAGTAAACCTCTTGAAAAATCAATCATTACATTCTACACAATAATTTGTAATTCTCTATTATTGATATTAATGAAATTCTCCTTTTCTGCTCGTAATATAATTTTATCACGTAAATCTTGTATTCTTATTTGATATATTTTTCATATTTCTATATTATTATACTCGTTTAAATAATAACATATTAGATGGAAGAATCAAAAAAGTTTTACGCTCTCTTCCCGTTTCTTATTTCCTCTCTCACGTGTTAATTAAAATTTCTTTTTCCTAATATAAATTAAATTTGAATTATAAACAAAGTTCATTCAAGATGAGTACATCCTTTAATTAGGAATCGTTGTTGCGTAGATTGGGAGCAATTCTATTGTATATTACTGTTGATAAGCGGTACTTACCAATTATTGATTATCTGCCATTTATTCGATTTGTAATCTTAAATTCTATCTTTCTTTCGAGTTTTGCTACACAAACATAATACTTGACATAGGTGATGACACAACACACGCACACATGAAGAGCTCGGCATTATTTAATTCAGATCGGGACCCACATGCAATGTGAGTGGTCGATCAACTCCTATGTCGAACATTATGTTCATTTAGCTTAATTCCTTTCTAAATGTCAGTATGCCACATAAATGCTTAAGGATAAGTAGTGGTGATAAATAGCATTGTTCAAATTCCAATTTTTTGCTATCTAGATAACATTTCAAAATGCATTGGAGATGCTCTAACCTCATCCAAGGGAAAAATTCACAACTCAAACTTTATCTATCCCAAAATCAAAAATCAAGTCCCAAAGTTTAGAATTACAAAATTCAGATTTTTCATGAATTAATTAATTATATTTTACAATTATTATATTAAATTAAATATTTAATTGTAATATAATATAATTAATCCACCTCCACCCCACCCCACGTCTGATCCGGCGACCACTCCGGTGACTATTCTCCGATCACAGATCAAAAATTTTGTAGGTCACGGATTATTCCGAGATCACGGATCTAAAAGGAATAATTGATAAACGATGTGAAGAGGGGTGGTGTGGAGGATGAATTGATATATTAGGGTTTTAAACGAATAATTATTTAATTAGAATGATTAAAAAAAAATTGACAAGATAAAATACCTGATAAATGAAAAAACGTGAAAACCTAATTTTTTAAAATGTGAAAGAAAATATCTGGTTTCATATAATTACCACTCCATCCAGTCCATCGAAATTAACCCGCTAATTTCACTTCTCACCAAATGTTACCAAAATAGTCACTAAACTTTAATTAAATTTTAGTTACACCATAGAACTTCAATTTAGTTTTAAATTTCACCATCCATTAGCTCTCAAATATTGATAAAAGTCGATTGATTTATTTTGTTTCTAGAGTGCCAATAACTGATTGAAGTGAAAATTTAGTTTTGGAGTGACTGGTCACGTGAAAGACGATAGGTAACAGAACGTGACAAAATAGTGAAATTTAAAATTAGATCGAAGTTCAATGATCCTACTGCGAATTCAAACTTCAAAAATAATTCCATTTAAAATTAACTGTCGATAAAATTAAAATTTACCCATAAAAAATCATCAAATGTTACCAAATTGAATGTTTGCACTATGAGATTACAAAATACACTTACCCGCGCACCATCCCAAACGACGCTTTAATTCCCTGCCCATTAGTCAATCCTGGGGCAGGTAATTGTATTTTAATATTTAAAATAAATAACTAAATTAGAAGAATAAAATGAAAATATTTTACTCCCATCCCATGAATCTCTCAAAAATTCTCAATGGGACGGTCGCAAGGACTGCCTCGGCCTCACCTCACCCCACCCTATGGTCGTAACTAATTTGAACTCAAATATTTAATGGACTCAGAAGCCAAGAATTCTCAGAGTATAAAATGGGCACCGCGTAAAATCCCCTAAAACCATAAATTGTCATTAAATAGTTTAGAAAGACTTTTAAAACCTTACATGGTGATACTATTCTTCTAATTTCTAGTACAAGACACATAACAATTTGAATTAAGCCACATGTACATTCTCCTCCGCGTTGAATTTTTCCAAACATAAATATAAATTTTATGCCATCGTTTGGTACTATTTTTGGGTAGAAAATTGAACTTCTCCTAACCTGAGGCAGAAGTTGAGATCACAGAAAAAGCCTAAATGGAAGTGTGGAAATAGGCGAAACATTACCCTTAGGCAATGCATATAATGTCGACCCTAATGTCCAAAGTGCAAATGACAAAATTTTAACTTATTTTTCTTTCTGAAAGCTATCTAATTTTGTTGGAGACCTGACATAATTGCACAAAGGCATAAGACAGCAAAGAGGAAACTGCAGAAACATCAGTCAATGATGCTGAGAAACAAATAGCTTTGTAGTCCAATTCGAATTAGAATGCTAGAAAAAACAAAAGAATGAACATAATGACGAACAAACAGGATAACATTCTGTCATACGAGTTCAGCAATATCAAATAATGTCGAAAATCTTTCAGAACGCCAATGTTTACCACATGAACTTTTGAAACCAGTTTCATTGTAATGAGGAAGATTCATCTGGTGGTTCACCTGTAGGCGGAGTAGAGCCAAAATCAAGATTAGGGTAGATTCCATCAGGTCTTTCCCGGGGTTGGATGGACAGCAACTGCGTTGAATCACCCACAACATCGGCCCATCCATAATGGGGATCAGCCCTTTAATAAGTAGAATGGATTAATTTCTAGTACGTCACAGAGACATAACATGCAACCTATAATTTTATACACAAATCTACAAAGATTGACACAAGAAGAAGATAGAGCTATTGTAGATACACTGGGATATAGTGACTCACTCATAATATGTTTCTTCATCTACCACAATATCCCAGCTTTCTCCAGTTGTACTTTTGCCATACTTGTGCACTTTGCTGTCACACAAAAAAAAATTCATCAAGTTCCATATCGATGAGCTGATTCTACAAGCATCGTAACTTTTATAACAGGTGAAGTAAAAGTTACTTTCTATTTCCAAACATGTTTGGATAAGTTACTTTTGGTCACTTTTAAGCAAAAAAGTTGCTTATTATGAAAGTAACTCCTACCTCACTCAAAATAAGCAACTTTCTTTCAATTATATGGTCAACAATATCTTACTAATATTACTGTATGTGAACTTTCTAAGATTAGCCAAAGCATGCTCTACAGTAGATATTTTTTTCTTTTATTAAGCATTGTCGTCAACCTTGGAAGCACAACAAGTGTAATGAGTCGTGAAAGAAGATTGTTCTTTGCCAAAGGCACACGTACCTATTGCCAAAGTGCTCTTCACCCCATGTCCTCGACCATCCTATAATTTTGATAGAAAAACAGTTAAAATCTTGGAAGCAGAAATGCCATTTTTCAAAATTAAGCATTATGACTATCAGTTTCTTGCACTAGTATGATTAATCAAACAAGTGATTCTGTTGCGATAGTATCTCAATGGTCAAGATTATATAATTCATGATTTTATAGAAGTGAAAAAAAAAAGAACCCATCTAATGCATTTAATCTTCTCACGAAGAAATCATGAGACTGGTGATCAATCATCTCCAGTAGAAATCAAAATGACATAGTTATTGTATAAACTCACAGTTTGTATTGTTATATCTGGTCTGGTATATAATTTAAATTCAATTAGCAAGGAGTACCTACTCATAGAAGTACATGTACAACCATATGTACCTCCCCAAGTGTTTTGCTGCCCTACCATATCTACCAACCACTCTACGTTTTCCTGATCTACAATTTATATATCTCCACAAAGATTTTTCTGCTTTTCCATTCATTTTCTTGATCTTTTACTACGCTTAATCTACATAGCTTGTATACAGATCAAGCATACATGCACATTTGATAGTCTAACAACTCATGAACTAGTTAAAAGAAATACATAGCGTTTGTTTGTTTCCCATGTTTTGTCAAGGAGAAGAAATCAGACCATCGCTCTTTCAAAAAGCCACTTCTTTATTTATTTCATCTGACAAAAAAATGACATCTTATGGTACAATTTATTCTTTTCATTTCACTTTAACTATTCTGCCCCTTCTCTCCAAAAAAAAAATGCTCACGGTACTTGGTTTTGAATTTCACCCCTTTCCAAATGAGACTCAAAGCCAGGTCACTAACCGGTTAAAAATGATGTTTGACCAGCTTAAATTATAGTTTCAGCTTTTACAAACATGCATATAATATGTTTAGATATTATTATTGTTATTATTATTATTATCAATTTTTTTTATTATCTATTTATTTAATTTTTTTGAAAAGTAAGTTCTTACTTTTTTATATGTACATATAAAGAATAAAATATATATCAAGCATAGAATGTCTCATTTCTTGATGGGTTTACATTTCAGCAGGCAAGCGATCATAAGCAAAAGATTGCCGTACAATAGAGTAAGGAGTACACGTACTTTCACCACTGGGTGATACATGCCATGTCTCCCCTTGACGCGAACCAATGCCAGCAAAGAATTTTTCTTCCCACTTGTCTCCCCACTTGGTACCAAGTTCAGTCTCAGCCCATTTGTCTGTCCTGGAGATAAGCAAAATGAAACTTCAGTAACCACAGAAGAAACAGCCAGTTCGAAATTTCCAGAAAGCCACAATTTTACTATCCATGCCATACGTTTCAACAGTTCCTGTGTATGTTTTTCATGCAATCACAGTGATGAATAGGAACGGAAAGACACATCCTAAAATGAGTTTTTCTTCTGCTAAACAAAGTTCAGCATCAAGATTCACATAACTATTGTGCTTCTTCATTATTGATATGGAACTTTCTACCCACTGTGGAACAAAATTATGAAACAAAAAACTATTCCCTAGCATAGCACTGGTAACCTTATAAAAGGTCCAAAGACAGAAAAAAAGAAACAGGAATCAATAGGCAAATTTCTGAAGAGATTCTAAAGGTGCTGAGTAATTTAGCTGAAAGATTTCAAT
Organism: Fraxinus albicans; assembly: GCA_903798335.1. NCBI lineage: Eukaryota > Viridiplantae > Streptophyta > Magnoliopsida > Lamiales > Oleaceae > Fraxinus > Fraxinus albicans. The sequence continues at coordinate 5,267 of CAIGRM010261551.1, read as the reverse complement.
GTCGTCATATCTTGACCTAGGTCCTGACCAATTAGAAAGAAAAAAGATAAATAGAAACATAGGTATGACAAGCTATATCCTGGAAGAAAGTGAAGAAAAGAAAAAGATACCATTTTAGGACTGATCCTCTTCCATCATAATGCTCTCCCCACTTTTCCCACCATGATTGTTCATTCAATCTACCGTATTTATGTGCCCCTTTCTCAGTCCAGCCTTTAGCATCATATTTTTCCCACCTGTATAGAAAGCATATTTTTGACTAACTTTGATCAGATATTTTTGCTGGAAGACAAAAGAAATGATATGAAAAATTTTCCTTACCAATTTTCATACCACCCTGCATTTTCTGTTCCTGATTTTGCTTGTTTCTGTGCACTTCGCTCTATCCTAGCTAGGTTACTGCAGTTTAAGAGTGGATTAATATTGTGGTACTGAAAAACTATGTAGTTGGGAAACCAAGAAATTATAATTACAGATTCTTTTAAGATTTTTAAGGTAATAAAGAATGTGAAAGAGAGAGAAAGGGAGGACATTAAGAGCCAAACCTCCATTCATCTTGGTGAAGAACTTCTCGCCACGTTTCCCACCAAGAATCTCCTTCCGCATTCCTTCCAGATTTCTCAACACCTGTCATAGATCAAACAATTGCAAATTTTCACTGCAGGAAGATAACTGCCTCGAGATCTTCTAGTAGAAGCTACAAAAGAAGGTGCCCAATAGAAGAATTAACTGGCAAAGCTGAAAATTCCAAAAAAATACAACCAACTTCCAGTACCTAGCTCTTTGTATCCAGTCCAATCACTTTTCTCCCACCACTGTCAAGGAGATCAACAAATCCAATTAAATGCATCCACCTGGGATGATACTTGATAAGGTCATAAGAAATTAATATATATGAAAAAGCACATCTTATATTATAATTAGCACAAACCATATGATACTGTAAACAATGCTATTGGGTCTAGACATCAATTCATGCAGAAAGGCAGCACTGCCCAAGACAAAAAAATTGGATCAGATTATGACGAGCTTATTTTTATGATAGTTTTGGTCTACCTTTCCCTCTTTTGACTTGTTATATCGAGATCACATTGCTTACATGAATGAGGACCTATTTAGGCTTTTGCAGAACATGTGCGCAGAGTACATATTTTATCCAGGCAAATTATGAAAATGTTATTCTAAGATAAAAGCAATGATAGTATTCTACCAATAGTATTCTTTAGGTTTCTAATTGCCCACAAATAGTATTCTACCAAGCATAGTTACTTTCTAATATAAGCTTACTTTAGCTCAATATCTAACTTCTATTCAAAAAAGTAGAAGAGGAACAAGCAGAAGTATCCACAGAAGTGTTAGAAGTTGGAGAATGATGGAAGAACAATGATGCAGGCTACTTTTTTGAGTAAAGGTTTAGTTTTAAGGCCAGTCAACTCCACATTCTACGCAAGATATACGATCCACGATGAACAAAAAAAGAGGCCTTTTAGTGAATCCAAATGGTAAGACAAAGTTGGCAAAGTGTCTTGAATTCATCACATGTAGAAACACAACTTAGCTTCTAATATCAGAGACACGAAACACAATCCTTTATTCGTTCCGCTTTTGGCATATGATGATCTGATAGTGTTAACTAACCATCATAAATGAGTTAACACTGCTTGAAATAATATCACCTTTTGGAGCAGAAAGATAGGTGACAAGGATATTCACTTCCAAGCAACACATTGCCATTAAAATTAACTGATTAGATATATCTTTTTGTTTTTTGATAACCGTGGATGTCCGGGCCAACTTGTGCGCACCTCGACTAATCCCACGAGGCCCTGAAGTTTACGGTCGGGTACTCACCTCAATGGTCCTGAGGGGACTCGAACTGGTGACCGTTGGGGAAACTGATTAGATATATCATACTACCCATTTCTTAATACACTCCAATATTATATACATTAACTTCGATTATGTCATTCTGAATTCTTGCATGATAATTACTAAGACTGTTGTGTGGCCTTCATAACCGGCACAGTATATTTTTCTCAGGTGAAGTTAGAATCCCCCATCCTGCCTATCCTTAACTTTTTAAGTCATCATTTTTTCTTCTGAAACTTCTAAAAACAGGGGTTCAGTTATTGTGCCTAATCTGAGGAAATTCTATAGCAACCACAGCTTAAAGCAATAAACAATAAATTTTCATTAGCAATATTGTAATCTACCCCCACCAAAATTACCATGATTGTTTTCATTGCCGTTCAGTTTCACCAGACTTGAAGCTACAGATCTTTTCGTACTTTTATGAAAAATGCAACTTTCTTTTGCTAATTTCGAGGTTGGACAAACAATAATGACTTCTCATGAAGACCTTCACATGCACACACAAAAAAGAAAGAAAGAAAAAAATAAAAATAAATAAATCCATCCGACTATCTCTTCCACACACAGACAAACAAAACCATGTTCGAGTTGGGAGCATTAATATCAATGATACATTGGGAGAATGCATATTTAACCTCTTTGTTTCTTTCTTTTTCTCTTCACTTCCTTCCTTCCACCACCCAACTTTCACCTTAAAATGGACACCAATTTTATGAGTTCAGCTATTCCTTATGTATTATACGCTTCATCAAGAATGGCATTTTAACTTTGTGGTTCTTGAACAAAGCTATATCTGTAGTTCTGAGATAAAATATCAGTGGTCTTAAATGGTCACAGAGGAATATAATTCTTTGAACCCTTGAAATTAATTCTCATTAGTGTACTTCAATGTCAATGCAAAATAAAATAAAGAAGTAAAGGAATAATAACAAGTGCAAGTAAAATGCATAGAGCATTGTTCTTCTTTAGGTTTGTTCACATTAAACAACTCCAAAATCCTTTGCGCACCCATTTCACAATAACATTCATAGAAACATTATATAATAATAAGTACGCACAGTTTCTTTCCACTCTGAGGTGCCATCATTGCTCTGACCACCCATTCTCGTCCATCTACATCTGTAACCATTTTCTCCAAGATCCTCCCCACTTTCTCGATACCAAGTACTGCCATCTTCATTGGTCCCAGATTCATTAACATTTTCATTTAACAAACTGATACCCCAGTCTTTCTCGTTTGCAATACCGGTATCTACAATCAAAGGAGTAGTAAGCACAACATATCTTGTCAGATTACATGTAAGAACCAATAATTAACATCATTCATATGCATATGCAACAATAAGATGCTCCTAGATAGTCCTATGATTGTCTGAACTGAAATATGACATAATTAGAAAACCAAGCATGGGAATCTAAATGCATATTACCTCGTTTAGGGGGAGAATCACGAGACTGAGGACCTGAATTTCTTGGACTGCAGCGAGGAAAGAATTTATCTTGTTTTGAAATAAATCGAGGTCTGCAACATCAATAAAATTTTCAAAAAATAATAAAGTTTGATCTGATATATATCTTGCATTGCAATGGGGGTTTGAAATATTACTTTTTCATCCAATAATTCTTTTTTCCATATAAACCTTCTGAAAGACAATAGGTCACAGTCCTATCACTTATGCCAAGTATCCTAATCACAATCGTGTCTCCTAGTTACAAATTCATATAATTTCCCTCGGTATTATGGCATCACAAAACCACTCATACGCTACTCAAACATAGCCTTCTCCAACCTCACATACCTGATACCATGGACCCACTATAAAGCTACAATATATCAATCTTTAGGATGTAAACTAAGGAATCATTTGAAGCTTTATGCAGCAAACATTCATTGAAACACCTCACTGGTGAAGTAGAATATCTGTGTCAAAAATTAAAATTTCTTGCATTTTTAAATCAATATAATCTTACACAATGTATCATTTTAGTGCCATTTTAGTGTCCCGCTTGCTAATTTTTCATTTCCCCCTTGCTTTATTTTGGATCTAGACATAAGAGACACTTCTGAGTATTCTCTTTCTTCTTCCTTTATGTTGAAATGTTCTACGCAGCTGCATGACTTTGCTGAACAGTACAAATATGTACATGTACGTGTACATATACATGCTAGAACTACGCAAGTTCTTTGGTTTATTGGAAGAAGAAACCAAGACATATCCCAATTCTTCCATTCTATTGCAAATAATCAAAACTTGGCAGTGCTAGTTACAAATTGATATTATGTATTTTCACATATTCCAAAGATTTTTTTCTCAATATAGAGGAAAACAGAGCATGTTGCTATCACAATTACTACTGCAAAGTTAATATCTTTTATTTAGCAAGTTCACTGTTTACTCGATTCCAATGCTTTGGAAAAAAATTCAGCTCTTTACAAGTAGAATTTAGCTATCCTTTTAAAAGGGATAATCCACTTTTTCTTCTTTTACAGGAATAGTAACCTTTTGAAACCTTTTGTTTAATGAAAAGGGAACTTCTTTGTTCTCTGTTCCTCGTTAACCAAAAGATAAAGAGAAATTGAATATAATAGAAGAAAAAATAAAAAAACAGAAGACATACTGATGAGAAGCAAAGCGCATAGCCGGGGCCCGAACCCGAGAATTCTGACTCTGCTTCATGTCGACTCTCCAGTCCTCAGACTTCTCCACATTCTTACCGGATCCTGTAGCCATCCGAATCGGAACAACCGAATCCGAACAGCAACACTTAACGACCCCCCAATCACTCATCAACAGCCTCCTCTTCTTCCTCCGCACTTCCAAAACCCCATTCTTATCATTCAAAGCCGCCACATCACTTCTCCTCAGCCTCAAATTAAACGGCGTCATGAATCCCCTAGAAGCCGCAGCAGCTGCCATATATCCTCTCTTTTTTTTTTCACAGAAATGCCATTGACCAGAAAATCGGTGCAGAAGCTTCACTCGACTAAACCCTAGATTCAAGAAATCTCTACTGGGTTTTCCTATTTTCGAAAATAAATATGTGAAAAAAAACAGCAGATTGATTAATAAGAGGGATAGTGAGAGTAGGGAAGTACAGGCATTGGTGGAGAAAAAATTGGAGAGAATCTTTGTATTTGGTTTGGGACACAGATTTCACTCTTGATTTGAAGCTAATCAATCTGCTGCTTGATGCCGTGAATACATACATATATATATATAGACACGATTTGTACATATATGATGTATCTATATATTCTTGACTACATTAAAAAATTGGAGAGGAGTGTGTGAAATTCTGAAATGGGTTAATTGTAGGGTTGATGGGGGAATGAAACAAAAGGTTGCAAATCCCGGGACTGAAGCAGACACGTGAGCAAAGCAGAGAGGAGGAGA
>CAIGRM010261542.1:0-11016 GCA_903798335.1 Fraxinus albicans | reverse complement strand
TATTGATTAGCTCCATGCTTGATCATAACAAACAAAATCAAGTACATCATATGTTAAGCTCAAAAGATAATGTCCAAAAAAAATATTTTGTCTTCATTTTTTTTAAAATTTATTTCAAACAATGCAGGGTGACTCATTACGAGCAAGGCCATCTAGATGTAGGTCAATTCATGTTCGAGGTCACCCTACTAACACGTTACGATCATCCCAAATGTTACACACGAGATCCAAAATTCACTCAAAAAATCATAGTGTGTGCTGTGCAGATGGTACATGAAGAAAAATATATTCAATACTCCATAGTAAATCGAACGAGGTGAAGGAAATAACAATATAGATCAGATAACGGCATACTCGATCATACATGCAATGTTGAAGAACATCATAAACTGTCTACAACCCCAAAAAAAATTATTATTATTTTAAATAAAATTAAAAAACATCAATATTAAAAGTAAACAACTACAAACCGAAGTAAAACAAAATGCAAATAAATGAGATGCATGCATGGATGATTGAACTCAATGCACTGCATATGCATGTTCCTAAGAAACAAATCACGAAGAATCATGGATGCTCTTACCTTTAAGAGCATGATCAAACTCACGACCTTCATGATCACTCCTCTTAACCCAAGCTTGCTTAGAAGTAGAAGTGATTTTGGTTAACGGAGTCATCATCTCAGTTAAGTGGCTAACCTGATTGGCGAAAAAGTTAATTGTGCTCGAGACATCTTAACTTTTACTTCTAGTCACGAGTTTACGACACCTAGGTCTTGTATGTCCCAGTGCACCACAATGGTGACAAGTGGGAATAAACATAGATTCAACCCTGTTCGGTGGTTGTTGCCGATAAGTATGACAATTTACCCTACGTTGTCTAGTAGGACTCGATTCTAAGTCATTTTTTCCCTTTGGTTCGGGATAAATAATTTTTCGAGCTTTGTTAGTGGCTGGAAAGAATGTGGTCTTAGATATACTGGTAGTTGTATTACCATTATGAACATAACTCAGATCATGTCTATCTCCTGCAGGTTTGTTCATCCCTAACAGATTATCAAGTTTTTGTGAGCCACTCATGAATGATTGGAGTTGAGTACTGGATTTTTCAAGATTATTTGTTAATAATTTAATTTTGGCTTCTAGATTTTCGTTAACAAGCTTTAACTCATTCGGTCTTTTGGTAGAGTCTTGAATGCCACCTATGAGTTTCTCTCTTTCTCTTTCAAGTTACTCACGAAATATATCAATATCCAATCAGCTGAAAGCATATGTAAAGTTCTGGCATCAGCATATGTAGAATCTACCAATCAAATGATTAAGTTCTCTTCCCTAAGTAATTCATTAATTACTTGGGGTCACCTGCAAGATTAATTCATGATGACTTGACATTCAGAGCTTATTTTCCAATCCAATTGGGGCAACAATTGTACTTCTTCAGATCGGAATTACAGCTGACAAGACATGGGAAGCCAGATACATGCATATTTTTTTACTATAAATAAGGAATGAGAAGTTCCTTTAAGGGACCACGAGAGATCTCTCAGGATCTATGAATCATATTTCAAATATCTCCTATGTAAAAGAAAAACAACCTTCACTATTGTTAAAATATGGGAATATTCAATCATTTCTCATTGATAAAACTTTATTTTTTGTTAAGTTGGCTTGACTATTTATTTATGCAAATTTCAATTGAAAAAGTAATCCCTTTTTCTTTACGAAATTCACAAAGGAAATAAAAAATTGATAGTAATTTAGGTTTAAAAAACAAAATAAAGAGCATCTTGAAACTTTTTTTAAATTATGGACTCTATAAAATAAAAAAGTATCTTCTATTTAGAGAATCTCTTGAAGATGTTCTTATAGTGTCTAACAGTAATAAAGGTTGCTTTATGATAATTTATGATCATTAACCTATTGCACGATACTTGAAGGTTTACCAAATGTACCCTAGCACTTGAATTTCTCCGTAAATATCTTTGGCTTTACTGGTTTTCTGGGTAGAATGAGTGATATGGTCCAAACACAGTTAAAGGAGAAAAACAATTTAAATTTACAGTTAAAGGAGAAAAAAAATTTAAATTTTATTTATTATATGTTAATTATAATTTAGTACAACGTACGTACTAGAAAGAATAAAATAGAAATCAAACTTTCTAATTTGATCATCGAGATGTCAAACCTTAAATCCTACAAACGCTCCACGTAGGCACAAAAGTGGCAACAAAGGCCACGTAGGCTTCCTACAAGAAGACATGTGGCAATCCACGCACTCTTTGCCCTGTTTTTGTGAAGGCATGGAATGTACTAGCACTTGCCGTCGGAATTAAAATCATCCATCTAGTCTTCGCTCATTATCACCCATCGACAAAGGTATTGTCATCCAGACAAACTCATGACTGTCGAACTACCGGTGAAAAACACCCAAAAAGCTGGTATGTAGATGTGACCATGGAATTTGACCCAGACGTGGACCCACTTAAAATAGAAAGTGTCTGACAAGAAAATTACCTTGTCAATCTCAAAAAGATCATCATATATCCTTGGAGGAAAATCCAACTCTATAAGGAAACAAGCTCATAAAAGAAAACATACAAATATTTAGCAAGCAGTCACAAAACGAGTGGTGTTGTGATACGTGGAATTAGGCTACACTCGCAATCCTCGTTTCACACGGATTCTCCCCCTATAAATATCCATATACATGTAAAGAAAAAGGTATTCAATTCTTTAAACTATACCCAATATATATACTTGCTTGTCTCTCCCATATCCAATCACCCATTTAACATTGTTTCCATAATTAACTTGATATTTGAAGTGTCTGCGGTCGTCGACACCTTTTTCTGGACTGATGATCTTGATGATAACATTTTTTTTTTGTTCAAGTGTGCACAAAGCATACAAGTAGAGAGAGGCGTTGTTGCTCTTAAGATCAAGGCCTTGGGAATTTTTAAGGTCATCGAGCAATCTCATAACTTTGAATGAAATGTCATGTGATGGTGTTTCTGTCGATTTTTACCCATCTATCACTATATATAGCCATTCAGTTTAAATTAAAATAATTATATTCACAATACAATTTTTGTTAAATACTCTACATTTTAATTGCAACGAATATCCTTAATCTTTGTTTATTTTTCCCCTTATTTCCTCAAGTTATTTGTTTAAATTCTTATCATCAGTTTTTTATTAAGTTGCACATTTTATCGTTGATAAGGAGTTCTGTCAAATTTTTTTTAGAAGAGCGCAAAACTAGCCTCGCTCATATTTTAATAACGTAATTGAAGCCTAAAGGTTAAGAATAAAATACAACGAAAAAAATTAAAGACACAAATACAAAAATGAGCAAATATTGAAGATATTTATTGCAATTAAAATGTGGCGTAGAATAAAGCTTGTGCTTCTTACCTGCAATATATAAAAAGAAGGGACTAAAGAAAAACTTTTGATTACCAATTTTATTCTTACATATTTAGCTATCTTACCAATATCCCTCACCTGGAAAAATACTTAATTTCCACTTTGAGACCGAATTATCGTATCCACGACGACTATATTTCAGACTTAATCTAATTTTTTCTAACTCCTATTTGATAAAAAGTCAAATTAAGAACGGTAATAATTGCAAATAAATGATTTTTCTTTTGTGAATTAGCTACCTAAAAGTAATGGAAAGTATAAGAAGATTGCAAACACTGATTTATACATGATTCAAATACGTAATGAATATTAGGGCAAAATAAGTTCATCTAATGATTACCTCAATTCTTAATTCAAGATTCTAACAAAATGTAGTGTTCGGTCAAATTATTCTATTCAATTTAATTTACTCCTTTCGAGTTCTCATTGAACATATTTCAATAATTCAAATTCATATCTTTATGCAAATTACCTTTAGTTAAATGAAATATAGTTCTAAAAATTCATATCACGACCGTAATAATTAGTATATGTATCTCTACACGTTATACTACTTTACTGAATTTTATTATATGGTTTAAGTTTCAAACTCACTTCTCGATTCGTAAGAAACTCAAGTATTCATCAAATTATTGGTCAAATAATTCAAAGCATTAAGCTCATTACAAAATCAACAAAAAACAAAAAAAAACTACAGAAATCTTTGAATAAAATAATCAAGGATCACAAAAGACTACATTGTTTGCCCTAATTTAATGTTTAGTTACGCATAATGTAAAATGAAAAATAAATAAATATCCTTGAATATATCACCGGATTGATTGAATAAAGATATTGAAAAGAATCAACTCTTGCACCAAGGTCTTCTACCGCTTTCAATCTTTGCTTTAATCTTGAATCTCATGATGAATTTCTTTTCTTGATTTAACTCTTCGATCTCTCGTTGTATCTCCCTTTGATCACCTGTCATTTGTGTTCTTTACATCTTCATCCGAATGTGCATTCTATCTCCGATTCAAACGGTGTAAGTTCGTCTCCTTAGGCATGAAGCATGCAACGAACACTTTTTTCTATAAAAAAAGAAAATAAACAAATCAAATAACAGTTAAAAATAAATAAAGACTGAAAATAAAATAGTCCTCGGCAACGGCGCCAAAAACTTGTTGCATTTTTTGTATCACAAGTGTACAATATCGTAACAAACAATATAGTAGACATTTGAGTCCGGATTATCGTTCCCATGAAAATTATATTTCAGACTTAAATCCTATTTGATAAAAAAGTCAAATTAAGAATGGTAATAGTTGCGAATAAATGATTTTTCTTTTGTGAACTAACTACCTAAAATTAATAGAAAGTATAAAAAGATTGTAAACACTGATTTATAGATGATTCAAATACGTAATGAATATTAGGGCAAAATAATTTCATCTAATGATTATCTCAATTCTTAATTCAAGAGTCTAACCTAATGTAGTTATTCGGTCGAATTTTTTAATTGTATTCAATTTAGACCTCTCAAGTTCTCATTGAGCCTATTTAATTAATTTAATTTCATATCTCTATGCGAATTACTCTTAATTAAACGAAATATAGTTCTAAGAATTCCTATTACGATTGCAATAATTAATATATGTATCTCTACACGTTATACTACTTTACCGAATTTTATTATACGGTCTAAACTTCAAACTCACATCTCGATTCGTAAGAAACTCAAGTATTCATCAAATTATTGGCCAGATAATTCAAAGCATTAAGTTCATAACAAAATCAACACATAAAAAACAAACTATAGAAATCTTTGAATAAAAGAAGCAAAGATCACAAAAGACTACATTGTTTGCCCTAATTTAACATTTAGTTACGCATAATGTAAAACGAAAATCAAATAAATATCTTTGAGTACATCACCGGATTAATTGATAAAGATATGGAAAAGAATCAAGTCTTGCACCAAGGTCTTTTTCCGCTTCCAATCTTTACTTTAATCTTGAATCTCGTAATGAATTTCTTCTCTTGATTTAACTCTTCAATGTCTCGTTGTATCTCCCTTTTTTCAATGTGTGGAACCCACAATTCGTGCCTTCTTTGATCTATTTATAGCTCCCTACACATCCTAGGCCAGATTGGAGTCTTTTTCTGGGCTTCTCGTTGCCCAATCAGCAAACCTTATTTTTAGCGGTGCAATGCCTAGGTGCTAGGATGCAACGCCTGGATGCAGCGTTAGGTTGTTCAGGCAGCACCTGGCGATGAATTGCTGAAAATAAGCAGGCCTATAGCGCCTGGGAGCTGAGTCGCTGTTCCATATTCTGCGTCTTCTTCAATATACTGTCATAACGTTTTCTCCCAATATTCGATTAAGGCGATTCAAAATGTGTTGGAAAGGTAATGTAAAGGGCTACAACTTTGCTAGATATAGATGTTTTCCAATTCGAATGTTTACTAGACCAAAATGGGTCTCAATCTCCAATTGAAAATCTTGAACATCCATGTGCGGTTGAAAATTGATTTGTGAAAATATTTTGGTCATATTTCACTCCTTTTGACTTGACTTCTAATTGCCTCCATTTGACCCCTAACATTCTCGAATCTTCATCAAACATAAAGTTTTACCTACAAAGATGCAATATAACATAAATTAGGTAGAAATTTATTGAAATGACAATAAAATATCATCATTTAGGGTCTCAAATAAATGTATAAACTAAACTTATCACACCCTCAAACTTAAATCTTTGTTTGCTCAAACAAAACTAAAACCTAATAGACACAAAAACACACCATGCTAATTACCTAATTGGTGATCAATCAATCAAGTAAAGTAACAAAATTTAGCTAGCTAACATGCTTTTTTATCTCTGGATTGAAATCATAGTAACAAATCTATGCACAACTTCAAAATCAAAATAGACCTCTACATTTATCATGTTCATTTCTCTTACTTTTGAAAAAAAAATTGTTCTGACGTGCTCTTATATATTTAGTTATAGACCAAAATATAATACCGACTTATATTTGTACAATATGATATAATATATTAATAAAAAATAAATACAAATATCAGATAATAAACTCATACGATCTGTTGGTTACCATGGAAATCCTATAAACATTTAATTTCCACTTTTGCCTTATATTTTTTTGGTTATTTGTCAACGATGTCCTTAGTTAATCTTCTTAATCTAACTTCGTTGTACTAATAGCATTATAATATATAAAATATCTTCATAATTACATTCCTTTAATTAATTAATTAATTTATCAATCTACAAAATGTAATTAAATGAAATTTTTTATTGATATAAAAAAGTAAGATAAAAAACGTACTTGAATGCAATGAATCACGCCAAAATTTTATTACATATTACTCTCCAATATATTATTATGAGCCCGTTTGGTAAAAATTTTCATTTTCTACAGTAAATCAATTCTCATTTTCAACCACACATTCTTCAATAAAATAATATTTTCCATCACATCAATACTTTTTTCTTCTTTTTCAACCACACATTTCCCATCATATCACTATTCAAAAATCAATTNTCATTTTCTACAGTAAATCAATTCTCATTTTCAACCACACATTCTTCAATAAAATAATATTTTCCATCACATCAATACTTTTTTCTTCTTTTTCAACCACACATTTCCCATCATATCACTATTCAAAAATCAATTCTTCCCCCAAAAATCCCTACCAAACACACTCTATTTAACATTTGAGACATAATGATTTTATTATTGTTTTTAATTTTGAAACATTTTTTTATTACATGGGCTAAAAGAATGGAAAAGGTTTTTAATCCATAATTTCAATCTTTAAATCTTTTATTAATCAAATACAAGATTACACAAAATTTCATTATCCATAATAAAAATATTTTAAATAATTCATGCATTAGGTTATATCTTAACTTATCTTATATCAACATTCATTAATTTACAATTATTACATATCATTTAAAAATTATTGATCCGATTACTATTTTTAAATTTGAAGATTTTTCTAATAAACGTAAAAAATAGTAAAACACATTTACAAGTTTTGAACTAGAATATGTAGCAATCAAAATCATATTTATGACGGCGTTTATTATTTATTATTTTCTATGCAAGTTTGATTGATTTTTATGAAAGGAAAGGTAAAAGTTGTACTTTCATAAATTCAATCTATATTAAATTACAAAAATTGAAAATTATGAAGGTGGAATTTTTCTTTTTGTTGACACTTTATGATGAAAGTTTTAGACCAAAGAAATAAGTTAGAAAAATTACGTGAAAGTTCTCTACTCATAATTCTCGAGTACGAATTTTATTATATATACTCTCCATTTTCATTTCATATAAATACTTTCCCCTCCCCCACCGTCTTCTCTCTCACTTTCATTATTCTTTTTCTCAAAAAAATGTTTTCATAAAATAAATCAAGATAACCGTCTAGGGAATTGTGTGTTTATGTTTCTTAAAATTGTCAAGTGAATAGAATTTAAAACTACCTTTTGATTTTAAGCCCCCCAATTATTTTTATGATGTATGAGCATCACCTTTTGGCTTTCACAAGGTTATTAGAAGAGATTTGCATGTCTCCAATGATATATAATATAATCATAACGAAGATACTAAATGTGTCACTACTTTTGACAAAATAAATGAGGTATATTTCATGCATTGTTTTCACGTTCTAATATTCACGTGTACAAACTTTACTTTTTAAATTTGATTTGACATATTTATAATTCAAAATATTATGCATGTCATTCATCCGATACATAAGACGAACTAATAGTCAAAAACGAGATTTTCTCATATCTGGTTAGTCTTTCTAGCCTATTAATAACGCGGTTACCTTCAATTCAAATAAAATAGCGGAGAATTCATGAGATCCTGCAACATTTGATAAGGGTGGTTACTATTTATTAAATTGTATTAAAGGTCTTTAATCTTTGCTCATTATTGCATTCTTGTGCAAAACTTCTTTTTTTCGTTGCATTCTCATTATGCCTTTTGTCAAATTTTTATTATCAACCTTCTAATAGTTTGCACATCTTATTTTTTATAATGGTTTCCGTCCAAAAAAATTGATAGAATAGTATCAAAAGACTCATTTAACTCTTTTATTTTTGAGTAGATGAAATAAACAACAAATACAAAAGTTTGAAAAAAAATATTGGACCCTCATTTCAATGAACTTTAGCGGAATATATGGACAAAAATCATGAAAAGTGACAAGATATACTAATCAATTAAGGATCAGGATAAAAAAATACGACAAAAAAAGGTTGAGACGTAAGTGCAAAACAAAGCAAATATCGGGGACCTTTATTTAAATTAAAATATTGTACAGATAATAAAAATTATAGTGTGAATATAATTACCTTTTTGAGTTAAGGGTAAATTTATTCATATCACAGTTTTTTGCTAATTGTACGATATTTCAATTGTAATAAAAGTCATTCAAACTTCTTCTTTTTTTCACTTGTGTTCTCTACTTTTCTTTCTTTCGTTCAATTCTTATCTTTAATCTTCAATTAATCATCACATTCTGTCCAAATATTATGCTAGCATTGGGAAAATATACTTTAACTTGGTTGATGATAAAGCTCGGGTTAGCATTTATGGACCTTTAGTACAGACAGAAAAATATTTTTAACTTGGTGGCTTTGCATTTATGGACCTTTAGTACATTTAATCTCAATGCATTTCTACACTTCTCACGAAAATGAATTTGACAGGTAGACGTCTAACTTATAATTGGCTAGAAGTGAGACTTACTTTTCTTTCTTTATGCATTTATTCTGCATAGTAAATTTTATATATCAATAGTCAAATTTCATTTTTAATCACACGTCTCAATGGATCGAGAAGTACTATTCACTTATCCACAACTCATTTCTATCTATTTATTAGTAAAACCATTCATATATTCTTTCCAAAAGGAAGTGTTTCATCTCATATTTCTTACCTTATCTCATTTGGCAGGATTCAATGTTACAAATTAAAAAGACTTGTTCATGAAAAAGAAGTGTTCATGATTGATTTAATATCGTTAGTTTTGTACAGTGTATTCTTCATTATTGTTTAATACTGTATATCAAACATAAATCCAATGTAAAAATATTAAATTACACAAAGCATCAATCAATCCTGAATCGCTTTTAATTTTGAGCTAAAATGGACATTCAAACGTTCTATTTTTATCATATTCCCCGAAAGTAGCAGAAATTATTTTTTCTTCTACCAGATTTTAATACACATATCAGCAAATAACTTAATAAATTTATTATTATTGCCAAGTGCTTTGCAGGCAGTCAACTTTATCAGAAGAACCATAGTAATGGATAATACACTCATAAAAAAAGAAATTATAAACCTTCGTAGAATCCACGTCGTCTACGGTCTACTATTCCACTAGTCTTGTTATTCAAAGAATTTAATACTATGTTGGACCATTGGCTGCCAGAAATTGTCTGAAAATAATAAAGATGGAGGGCCTAATGTCCTCTTCAATTAAAGTTGTTGGGCTTTAATGCCCCGCGATTTTAGATCCCCACAGGCATGCTCGTTTCTCTAGTAGCCTTTTCTTGTGGGTCCATTTTTGTCTTTTCAACAACAAATCAATTTGAGAAAAATTATATCTCATGCAAGCCTCACTGGTCCACATAAAGTAAATTGCTGTTTCCCCGTGAGACTTCCATCAGTATCATTTTGGAAAATTGTCTGATGGAATTATGACGGTTGTTTATAATATATTTATAATCAGTGAACTTTTTATTCACATATTGATGTCTATGAAAGAAATTTTTGTTATCCAGTGACCCTTCCAATAATATCCTTTTGTAGTAAGGTACTCTTTGGTATTTAAAAAAAAAAATTGGTTCTCAAAGCTTTTGTTACAGTCGGAAAAAAAAAACGTCTGAATCTCTATTCAATCTTTCACATGTCTATAACTTTACGATGTTTTAAGTTACACAACGGGAAAATTGCATTGTTGAGTTTCAACTTGGTCTTTTTTACCTTTAAAAAGGGATTAATTCTTTACTCATTATTATAGTTGCACAATTAGTTTTCATTAGCGGAAACAATTTAAAATGTTTATGAAATCATCATGTGACTCTCGTTGTCGTGAAAAGAGAGAAAAAAGATAAGAGAGAATAAAAGTCAATAGACTTTTTGTATTATAATGAGAATCAAAACTTTATATTTATAGAGAATGATTAGAGATTCAATGGTAATAATTTCTAGGGTTGTGGGGGTATAATTGTCATTTATTAATAAATTTACCAATTACAACACTCCCCTTAAATGACATATTACAAAATATCTAACTCGTTAAAACTTTATTTGATAAAAATTCAATGGGACAAAAAATCAAACGAAGGAAAAATAGTACAATTATTTTGAAGTATTAAAAATAAATACTGCATCATTAAAACCTTGTTAGGAAAATCCAGGAGGATAAAATCTAAGCGAAAGAAAAAGAGTACAACTATTCTCTGATGTTGATCAGAGAAAATTTTTGTCGACGCATCTCAATCTTGTGCACCAATTTCTTGAATTTAAATATTGGCAGTACTTTTGTAAATAAATC
>CAIGRM010261520.1:0-11144 GCA_903798335.1 Fraxinus albicans | reverse complement strand
CCACAAATTCAGCCTGCATAGTAAAGGATGTCACTAGAGTCTACTTAACACTCTTCCACGAGATAACTCCATAGCCAACATGAAAATATATCTTGAGATTGACTTCAAATCATCTTTACATCTAGCAAAATCTGAATCTAAGTAGCCAACCACCTCATGGTGATTTGAACGTTGGAAAGTGAGCATGTAACTTTCAATTTTGTTTAAATATCTCATAAATTTCTTAGCAGCTTTGCAATGCTCTTATCCTGGATTCTACTGAAACTTACTGAGAACACTGACTGCATAAGCAATAACCGGTCTAGTGCAAATTTAAGCATACATCAAACTGCCCACAACACTAGCATATGGTATCATCTTCATNCATATGGTATCATCTTCATAGATTCTCTTTCTAGCTCATTCCTTGAACATTGAACTTTGTTAAACTTATCCCCTTTTATGATAGGTACATCACCAGATGCACATTTCTGCATATTGAACCTTTCTAGAACACGTCGTATATAAGCTTTCTGAGAAAGTCTCAACAAGCCACGATTTATATCACAATGTATTTCAATGCAGTACATAAGTAGCTTCTTCAAGATCTTTCATCTAAAAATTAGCAGATAACATTTTCTTTGTCTCTCGAAATAACCCCAAGTCACTGCTAACAAGCAAAATATCATCAACATAAATGACAAGATAAATAAAATTTCTCTTACTAGTTTTGAGATAAATGCATTGATCAACTGTATTTTCAACCAAACCAAGAGAAGTCACAACCTCGTCAAAATTTCAAATACCACTGTCGTGATGCCTGCTTGATGCCATATAATAATTTATTTAACTTGTATACCAAGTTTTCTTTTCCCTTCACAACAAAACCATCAGGTTGTCTCAAGTAAACCCTTTCCGAAAGATCTCAATTCAGAAAAGTTGTCTTAACATCCATATGATGAAACTCGAAATTATAGTGTGCACAAATGCAATGATAATTTGAAAATAATCTTTGGATGAAACAGGTGAAAATGGTTCATTATAGTCAATGCCTTCTCGTTGAGTAAACCCTTTTGCAACCAATCTTGCTTTCTTTCTTTCAACATTCCCTTTTGAGTCCAATTTGTTTTTGAAGATCCACTTGTTATCTATGACTTTAGCATCCGAAGGAAGTTCAGCAAGTTCTCAAACTTTATTCTGTTCGATAGAATTCATTTCATCGTCCATACCATTTATCCATTTATGTGACTTAGGACCTGTCAATGCTTGATTATAAGTAACAGGGTCAACAATATGCTCAATATTAAAATTACTTTCCAACAAATATGTAATGTAATCACTGGGCAATGCAGATCTCATTTCCCTTCGTAATATCCTAACTTGTGGCTGAGAAACTGATTCAATCGTTGTTGGTGGAGGAACCTGAAGTTCATCTTGGTGCCCACGTTCTTCATTAGCAATTTCAGCTGGTTGAGATATAACTATTTCCTGTATAACAGAAGCTGGAATAATAGTTGGACTCGGTTCAACAAAAAATTCATTCAACGTAGAACTCCCACCATCACCTACCATCACCAAAATTATTTTCCAAAAATCTAGCAGTGATTGACTCAACAATTTTGGTGTCACGGTTGGGACAATAGAACTTATATCCTTTTGATCTGTCTGGATACCCAATAAAGTAACCAGGATTGGATTTTGGGACTAATTTCTTCTCAAAAAGATTATAAATTCTAACCTCGGCTGGATATCCCCAAACTCTGGAATGAGCCAAACTTGGCTTATGTCTTGTTCACAAGTAGAAAGGTGTCTTTACAATAACTTTACTTGGAATTCTGTTCAAAATATACATAGAGTCTTCAAGGCTTCACCTCATAGATATTCTGGCAAATTTGTTCTACTTATCATTCTCTTGACCATGTCTTTTAAAGTCTGATTACGTCTTTTAGAAATGTCATTCGGCACAGGTGTCCCTGGCATGATGTATTGAGGCACTATGCTACACCTTGTAAAAACTTTGCAAAATCACTCATGTTTTGACGAGACTCATCGTACTTCCCATAATACTTACTACCCTGGTCAGATCTTAGAACTTTGATACTTTTCCCACATTATTTATCTATTTCCATTTTGAAAATCTTGAATTCTCAAGTGCGTGGGATTTATCATTAATCAAGTAAATAGAGGGAAGTATCTCAACTTTAATCAATCTCTCCATCATATCCTTTGAAATGTGACCTAACCACTTATGCCACAATATGGAGGATGATTCAAGAATTAGAAACATTTTTTTTGACACATGGCAACACAATAGACTTCAACAAAAGAAGTCAAAGACAATTTATATAAACCATCACATAAAATGTCATTTTCAAACGAGAATCATAAAACAATTTAATCATTCCATTACCAAAATTAAAGGAAAAACCTGAATCATCAAATTTCGATATAGAAATTAAATTCTGCCTCATTGTCAGTACAAAAGCTGTATTCTCCAAAACAAGAGAGAAACCAGACTCTAAAGATAACTTCACTACTCCTATGAACTCAACCTTCACTTGAACATCATTTCCAACGTACAGGCTTACTTCATTCTCACTTGGCCTCCATTTGCTTGTGAACCCCTACAAAGAATTCGCAATATGAATACTGGTTCCCAAGTCTAACCACCAAGAATTTAAAAGAACTTCTACAAAAGAAGACTAAAAAATAACTAAGGCCAAGGAGATACCTTCGGAACTCTTCTTCTCCTCCAACCAAGTCTTAAACTTAAAACAATCTTTCTGCCAGTGACCCTTCTTTTTACAGAACTTGCATTGATCATTTTTCTTTATTATTCTTTTGGGACCACCAAAAGTTTGACCTCCAAAATTTTTGTTCTGTTGATTGCGGTGTGACTTGTTGCCCTTGTGAAACTTAGACTTATGGTTATGAGAAGACTCATTGTTCTATGGTGGCTGAAAAGCTAATTACACAGTTTCGACATTCTCACGCTTCAACATATACTCCTCTTGGGCACATACAGCAATAAGGTCATTCAAATCTCATTTATCTCTATGATCATTATAAGCAACCTTCAATTGATTAAACTGACTCGAAAGACTATTCAAAACATGATACAGAAAAGGCTCAGCAATGAGAATTTTAAGAGCCTTTAATTTAGAAGATATATTAATCATCTTCATAACATGCTCTCTAACTCCAATTGTACCATCATATTTCATATTCATCAGTTTGTCCATCAGATCTCCAATTTCAACTTTATCAGACTCAACAAATCTCAATTTTATGGCATTCACAAAACCTTTAGCATTTTCATTATTCGGTATAGTACCTATAATGGAATCAGATATTGAGCGCTTAATAATTTTCAAACAAATTTTTTTAAAAAAGAAAACCAAATCAATAAAAATGAGTGTGCCACTTTGGTAGCTACCACCCACTTTTATTTCAAAATATTTCTTTTAATGGGGGTACTAAGATAGACTTAAAGTCTACGAAAAAATTCAATAATAATAATAATAATCACAATCATCAACCGATGAAAAGTAAAATTCATGCTAAATATTTCTCATAATGGGAGCACTAAAATAGACTTAAAGTTCACGAAAATTTGAACAATAATAATCACAATCATCAAACGACGAAAAGTAAAAATTCATGCGCGATTATGAGATGAAATTGGCAACTAAATTTTAATATACGAAAATGAAATTTAAATGGACAAATAATAACGATATTTAAATATTTTGACAAAAATATAAAGTCGTCAATTTTAAATATAATTTTAATTTGGTCAAAGTTGATATATATAGATCAATTTCATTTAAGGTATAACTTTAAAACTCCTTTTTAAATTCAAATTTAATACCTCTTTTCGAAAATTGCATTTTGACCCTAGATTAAAAATTATTAAAAGAACCTTACAATTTAAAAATTACAAGGTAGGTCCTTCCTTTTAAAATTGCAAACTGGCCCTTTGATTGTTAATTGCAAGAAAATGCCCCTTTTTAATAATTGCACGTTAGCCCCCAAACAATCAGAATCTGTAATGAGGCCTCGTCCCCAAAATCAATTGGAAAAAAAAAAAAGAAAAAATCTTGGCAAAACCCTAGACTAATTCTCTCTTCTCCAACATTATAAAGAATAGTAGACCATCACGGAAAAGTTTTGGAAAACCCCATAAATTTGTCCCAAACTTTCTCATACTCAAAAAGGACAATTTAAAACCAACTCATTTCAAAATCTTCTTTAGTGAATTCTGTCCGTGTGTAATTTTTTATGAAATTAATCATGTACAATTCTACATAGAGGATAGCGATGGAGAGATAATAAAGAAATAGTTCAATAGTTGAATCAAGTGGATTTTGGAGGGGAGGAAGAATTTTTTTTTTTTTTTAATGTTTTGTTTAAAAGATACTAATTTTAGCATGCCCGCTCTGATACAAATTGTTGTAATTATTCAATAATCATACTAAGAGTAAGAATCACATATTATAATTGATAGTTCGAAATTCATACATACGGAACACGTTATTATATAAATATTACCAGCTAAACCTTCATCTCCTTGCTCCTCAAAATAATCAGCCGTCAATGGGGCAAATCAATACGATATGGAGAGGAGAGGGGACCTAACCATTATATAGAAAATCATAAAGTCGGCACAATATCGACTCTAAACCTAATTAAGGTTTACATAATTCCGGTCCACATACTTAAAATCACCACATTATAATAACATAGTCCGTAAGGAAAGAACTTTGTACTTGATTGTTGAAATGAAAAGTTGAAAAGTAAGGGGGTGTGTGTGTGTGTAATTTCTTGTATAATAAAAGGCTCGACAAGAAAGATAAAGCCAAACCATTGACATAAGAATTGGCCTATTTTATGGACCGAATAAGGAACCACTGTCAATTGGCCAACCATGACCGACTCAATCTTTTGGCACCCCTACCATGAAATCTTGGTCATCTTCATAGATTTCCTACTCTCCTCTACATAGTATAAATATCCAAGTGTAAGACAATCACTATTACTAGTATATAATTGTTGTTTTAGGAGCTATGTGTACAATTATGTACCCATAGCACAGCCCTTTAGGAGAACCCATCATATTAATATTTACTCCAATCACGAATCAATTCACAGTACAGAGAATAAAACATAAACAATAATGTCCATGATATGTATAATCAAACGCCTAATGTCCAAATCTCTATTGTAGAGTGCTTTATGAGCTTAAAGTATCTTGGCCAATATCAGATGCCTATGATCGATTACTAGTGTTTGATTGTCTGTCATAGACTCAACCGTCATGACTTAGGAGACTATACTGATAGAAATATCAAAATCATGTCATACATGCCATTTTGGTATTTATTGAAGGCAACCTATTATAGACTATATATTAGGGTACCAAATGGTATGGTACGAAAGATAAATAAAGTCACACTGATAATTAATAATCAACAAATCCAATACATAGTGTATCTCATGGGAGAATACTCATGCTCAAAATCTTTATAAGGCGCTGCCCATAAAATAATAAAGTTATACATAGAAAATATTGTAATTACTTCTAAGAGTGAACAATACGGTTCAATGTATCTCGGTCAAATCATTATAAAGTTTTCAGTTGCATCCCTCAACCTTACAGATATATCTACAATCCAGAGCATAACACATTGAATAATGTTTAGTAAATACGATGTGCATGACATATAAATAGGGTCCGAATCCCCGTTATGGTGTACGTACTATATAGCTCAATTACCAACATTGTCAATAACAAGGCACTATCGCCAGTGTCTATGAGTCTGCAACTCAAGATGTCATAATGTGTTCGGCATCACTTCAGTAGCTCAGAATACCCCACCCACATATCAATCACAAATTAGGTTGACCCTAGGAATATGGAGCTCTTCATGCCGATTTGCAAATCCAAGACCACTATGGGACCTTTCAACGTCGACCACGTATAGGTGCTGACCCTCCGATACTCTATCATTGGCTAACCTTAATGATCATCGAAAACCTCAACTATCAGGGAAGGATTTAGAGGGGGCCAAAAAAATGTTGTTTTTAGTTAGACATAAACTTATGTAAAAAAAAAAAAAAAATCATGTGTAATTTTATTTTTTTTAATGTATTAGTCCGACCTGTAATCCGATTCTGGATCCGTCACTGTCTTCCACACGTATTTATCCAAAAACTAAATCGTACAATACAACCAAAAGGGATTTCACTCACTGTTCATGTGTCCATTAAGAATGATAGTATAATAAATGCATGTCGTGTGATCATACTTCATGCATAATATCATCACAATACATAGATAAGTCACATAACAATATCAAAGGTAATATCATAGTACAATGCTTTGCAATATAGTTAAGATCGTCAATATTTACTTTAGTTTGTCGTGTTTGTTTGCTAAGAAAGTTCAAGCTGCAAGTGCACGGGTCACGTTCAAGTAATAAAATGAACTTTTTGAATCCGAGTTGACAATCCCTCAGAGAATATTTACTTTTGATTACACAACTTTAATTAATTTAATTCTAACAATAAAAACGAACACATAATAAAATTATGATTGTGGAAAATAATTGAAATTCTACAAAATAAGAAAATAACAACACTTGAAAATTTCGGAGGAAAACGTGGTTGAGATTCGTGGTTTCTCTTAACCGTCGCATAATTAATTTTTCTACAAGTCAATTAACAAATTACTCTTTTAAGATGTTAGACCCGATTTTTAAATAATAGTTAATTATCTCTCTCGAGCGAAATTAAATCTAGTTGATTGATTTAACTTACTATATCTCTATGTTGATTCAAACCAAACAGTCACATTAAATATTTGTGAATATAACTCAATAGGTCACATAGGATTAAAAATATGAGTTTATCTACTTGTACATAATTTGGTGTACATCAAGGTATCCACCCTCTCACATGAGGGTGGGACCCACTTGAATAAAAAATATTTTCTCTAAGCGGGCCTACCCCCATGTGAGGGGTGGATACCTTAATGTACACCAAATTATATACAAGTAACAAGGCTCTAGAAATATATCTCTATTCCCTACACAAACCTAGGGTTTCGATTATTTAGTTTAAAATGCACAATATTTTCTCGAACGATGTACAAATTACTAAATATAATCATTCATTGGCCATATAAATGAAAATGCAATAATAAAAATAGTAAAAACTCATGAAAATAAGTAACTTAATATTAAAGAACAAATATTAAAATTAATAAAAACTAGGTTAACTTTAAACCATAAATCCCAACAAATAAATGTAGCTCATGCTATATAAATGATTAAAAAAAAAAAAATTATAACAAATACATTACAAATATGACATAATAATTGAGAAAATAAAAAGTTATAGATAAATCCCTTTTTTGAAGCTTGGCCTTAAGTTTTCCAAATATTTCTCTAAATCCTTAGATATATTCTCCTTGTGCTCTAAATTGTATCCCCAAAATACCAAGAAAAAATGGAAAAAAAAAAGAAGAGAAAAGAAAGAAAAAAAATTGAAAAGATAGGAAGAGGAGGTAGATGCTGTGTTTTCAACTTTTAAAAGCCTAGGCAAAATCAAAATTTGCATCTTAGGTCCCTAGATTTTCGATAAAATATTAAAATGGCACTGAAATTCTTTTTTTCTTTTTTTCCTTTTTTGAAAATCTGGCACCTAGATGCAGTGAGGTGGCGCCTAGGCGCCAAGTTTTAGCCAAATAAAACATAAATTGTTTCCATTTTGCAGCCAAGTCTCCAAAATAATTGCTCATCAAGTCTCTCAACTTTAACCACGTATCCTCAAATTTTGACTTTCATATAAATCATGCTCTCTAAAAATTACAAACCCATGTCCTTGAACTTTCTGTTGGTTCCCAAATTGACAATTTTCACATTTTTAGTCAA
The DNA here is from genome assembly GCA_903798335.1 of Fraxinus albicans. Classification (NCBI taxonomy): domain Eukaryota; kingdom Viridiplantae; phylum Streptophyta; class Magnoliopsida; order Lamiales; family Oleaceae; genus Fraxinus; species Fraxinus albicans. The sequence continues at coordinate 3,231 of CAIGRM010261520.1, read as the reverse complement.
TTTTTCCTCCTTTTGCCTTGTTCTCTTTCCTTTTGGTGATTTTTACTTATAAAATCATAAATTACACAATTGTGAGTAGAATTCCACTCATTTCATCAATAATAACTTTAGTTTAAGTATTAAATCAATATGAAAAAATACACTTATCAAATATCCTAAACTTAAGTTCTTGTTCATTTCGAGTAAGATTATTTATTAACACAATCAAGTAACACGTGTTAAAGATTAAGAATATTAGATAGCTTGCCAAAAATATCCAAGCATGTAAAATTGTATAATCAATTCACAAATAAACTCCAAATAATGCTAGCAAAAATAATTTAAGCTTATCCAATCTTCAATCGGTGTATCATCTAAATTAGGAATCAATTGGCAAGATGGAAAAAATTTCAAATTGGCTCTAATCCGATCATTTGTGGTCAAATATTTCATTTCTCACTCTTGAGATTCACACTCCTTAAATATATATTAACTTTCTTTTTCCAAGTGTAAATCTAAATGTTATTCTCAAATCACTCATTTCTTTTTTCGCTCTAGTTCGGTTGTGTCTAATCGACAATATCAATCTACAGTTATGTGATGATTCTCCACTAGATGAGTGCTTTGACATTTAAGCTTATACTAAGTAATTCAAACCCACCAGTTATCTAAACCCAAACATCAAATACAAATGCACCAAATCAATTTTTTTCAATTAATGCTTATGATTGACCTCACACCCTTAAAATTTCTTATTGGCCCTTGTAGCGAGTCGTAGGTCGACACCTCCCCAATTGTTTAGACCAAAGGGTATCGAGTTTCAAAATATCCTAACAAACTTAATAACTCGAGTACAAAATACTACAAAATAAGGCCTAAGATTCAACAAGTGCAATATATTCTTTTAAGCACAACATAACACATGGGGCTTAGATACCTAGCATATGGTCATTACCTAACTTATATTTGTAAATAAAAGACATTCCACACAAAAATTTTCAATATAAATGGAATCAACATACTTCTAGATAATTTTCTTCACTGGCTTGACCACTCCCCAACTTATCTTGTAATGTGGTTAGGTGATAAAGAATATAGGTTGATATAAATTTTCAAACAACTCACAACCTAGTTCAACGAATTCAACAATCTCTCTATCAAGAAAAAATTTTCATATCTATATAAAAATTAATCATAACTATTGTGCTCAAAATAAACTCAAGATCTTACAATAGATAAGCAATTTTTGAAAAATTTAGGCTCAAATAACGTATTTGGTCATGGCTCATGAATCAACAACAATTTTAAATATCAAACCATCCTAAGCTTACAAGACTATCTAACATGTCAACACAAAATCATAAAAATTTAAGCAAAATCACTCCAAACTTAAATCCCACATTCGCCTCAATGTGAAAGAGAACAAAATAAAAGGTAAGAGGGTGGTTAACGAGATTTCCTAAGTTGGACATTTGTGAAGGGTAGCAATGCTTGATTTAGACTAGCAGTGCTCTTGAATAGTTAATTTTTTATTTCACCCCAAACTTGTGCTCAAGCCTCGACTTGATTTCAAATCAATTCCTTCAACAAGCATCTCATGGAAGAACTTGTAGTGTCCTACAAAATCACAAGAAAAGAGTAAATTAAAACGGGTTAAATTCGAAGTTGGTAAATAAGACTAACATAGTCAAAATGAAACCTTCAACATGTTGAGAACCATGATAAATATAGGACTTCAAAAAGTTATTTTAAGACAAAAACTATTATCTAATGACAAACAAAAACTAAAAAGATTAAGGGTTAGAAAGTTGGGTCGTCTCCCAACAAGCATTTTTTTTTATAATATTTAGTTCGATTTTGGCAATTGACTCATGGGCATCTAAAGAAGGCTTTGGATGTCTTACCCATTTTCCTTCGTTTGGCTTTGTTTCACTCTTCACCGGATCTTCAAAATTAAACATTGCTCCTTTCTATATAATACCATCCAATTTTACTTCAACTACATAGACTTCTACCACATCATTACACTTAATCACAAACTCAATTTTCGGGCAATCAATGAATTCAGAAGAATATACATTACTTTCATCATCATTGTTTGCTACATTTTCGCTCGGTTCATTTGTTATTGATATGTCATTCTCTTTGAGCTCTTCGTCAGTAGTTGATGTCTCATCAGATTGAATGAGTGATCCACCATCGAACTCCATGGGCAATGTCAAGTCTTTCTTATTAACACCGTCAAATGGATTATACCACACTTTTTAAATCCATCACAATATTTGTAATCTCCTACAAACATGTCTTCTTCATCCAACTTCGCAAGTTCATTCTAATACTTTACAAGTACCTTCTCGTTCAAAAATAGAGGACCATCTCCCAAAAATTTGATATCCTCGCCCCAATCGTCAGGTACATAATCTCCCGTGAGCATGTAGCTATCATCAAAATTGTCCAATGCTTGTTTTCAATATTTCAAATATTGTCTAAACCAAAGAAAATTTAACATTTAGGCATTGGTGCACGAATACAAATATTATCCTGTACAATATGTCGATTGACAAATTTCACATGTTAGACCTCTAGATATATATCAATAGTTAATGTAGAGATTAGACATTACAAAAACTTTGTTACTTTACCAAGATTGGAATAATGCAACTATAACTGAAAAGTACAATGAGAGAATACCAACAAAAGATAATTAAAAATATGGGGGTTAGTCAAATATACAAAAATAAAAGCAAACAAGTTAAAAAAAAATTGTAATCAAAGTAAAAGCATTACTCGACAAATGCGCCAAAAACTTGTTCGCTAAAAAAGTGCGAATTGCAAGTGCACGGGTCGCGTTTAAATAATAAAGTTAAATTTTTTAATCCGAGCTGTTGATCATTCAAGAAATTTTTACTTTCGATTACACAACTTTAATTAATTTAATTCTAATAACAAAAATGAATATACAATAAAATTATGATTTTGAAAAATAACTAAAATTTTACAAAATAAGAAAATAACAACACTTGGAAATTTCGGAGGAAAACGTAGTTGAGATTCATGGTTTCACTTAATCGTCGCCTAATTAATTTATTAACAAGTTAATTAACAAATGACGCATTTACGATATTACACCCGATTTTTCAATAATAGTTAATTATCTCTCTCGAGCAAAATTAACCCAAGTTGACTAGTTTAATTTACTACATCTCTATGTCGATTCAAACCAAATAACCACATTAAATCTTTGTGAAAATA
>CAIGRM010261505.1:0-10318 GCA_903798335.1 Fraxinus albicans | reverse complement strand
GCAAAAACGCGGACGAGACGGTACTGTTATTGGCAAAAGTCGTTAAGAACCCAATAAAAGATACTTATTTTACACATTCACACGAAACTTCCCAAGTCCGTCCGTCCGTCCGAGGCGACGACTTTCACTCGTTTGTTGTGGGTTCACAACGTGATCAATAGATTCTTGGATTTTCTTGAAGCTGAGGAAAAGAAGAAAAAACATGGGTTCAAGCAGCAGTTTAATGGTTTCCCCATCATCAAGAAAATCTTCTGGGTTTGGTCGGTCCATGCTAAACCGCACCAAGCGCAGACTTTCCTTTCTATTCTGTGGTGCAGCCTCCAACGCTGGGTCAAATCTTGAGGTAGTATAAATGAATAATCCATAAGATGTTTGTATAAAGTTCCTCGAGAATATAAACGTGATATGTTCTTGTAATTGTGATTGCTTGTGAATTTTGATGTCCAGGGAAATCGAATTGATTTGACTTTGATTAGTAAATTTTCAGTTTTTTTTGTTGAATGATTCAGAATGATCGGGTTCTACCCTAGTAAGCTCTGGGCAATGATTTTAGTTTATGGCATATAACTCTAAAGTGAAGCCATACTGCTCTTTTCATTTCAGGATGATCACCTTTGAATTTGATTTGTTTTATGTGACTTAATAGAACTTCTGATTTGTTGCTATGTAAAAGGCCTATTTTCAGGCACACAAGTGTTATAGTATGAACTTACCTCTCTTCCTCCTCAATTTACAAAGACTTTTGAAATGAAGCAGTGCACAAAAGATGATCTGCCGTACCAAAATATATTCTCTGGCCAGAAAGAAAAAAAAATAAATTAAATTGATAAAGAGTAAAGACACCAAATTTCATTCCTTTATTCTTGCTAAATGACTAAGCTTACTTTTCCTCTTCCATTTGAGTATTGAGTTTTTAAATTTTGAAGGGAACATTTATAAATATAATTCCAAGGACCCAATTCCACGCTGTGCAAGGCTGTGATTGGGATAAACTCTTCAAATTAGAATTTTGGATTCCCTTTTCAATGTTAAGAACTTGATATAGTTTTGATTGCACATAATGCTTGATTATAAATTTTATAAATTTTTTAAACTCAAGAGAAAGTAGAGAGTTGTGTCCGTATCACTACTTATTGCTTTCGGTTATGACAACGGTCATCTTATTTAAAGTTGATAATAGTTAAATATGTGAGGACTAAAGTATTTTATAGATTAGTTGAGGAGCGCGCAAGTTGGTCCGGACATTCACGATTGTAAAAAAAAAATAAAGTATTTTATAGACTTACGCCCAAAATAAACTTTCAAAATTTCAGGTGTCAATGTTAAAAGGGAAAAAATGCTTTACACAGCTAAGTATCAGGTATTGGTTGTTTGTAATCAGAATTTAAAATTTTAGTTACCATCGGTGGAAGGATTTGTATGTCTTATTTACAAAATATAAAAGTCATAATGAATTAGTATCCAACCTTCGAATTTGACATTTAAGATGCTCTGTTTTGACTGATTCACTGAGGCCCCGTACTTAAAAGTCATGGTTGTCATTAACATAATGAAAATAACTGAAAACCGAAATTAGGATACCTTCAATATGAATCAAAAGAAGCATTAAACAAAACTTAATGCAATTCTTTTTCTCTTAAGGTGTTAATGACAGCAATTTATGTGTACTAGTTCTTCCAAAAGTTTGTATAAATATAACTTGGAGATGATCTAACTTTTTGGTATTCATCTTTCTTCAAGAGTTTCCTAAAAAGTGATGATGCTATAACATTTTTTTCTGTAATCTATTCTTCTATGTTTACCCAATATTAAATAATCCTTCAGGCTTATAGTTCTTATTTGAGATGATCATTGACATATTATAATAATCTTCCTTGAAGCTAGAAGATTATTCTCAGGAATCATCAGCAAGTTCTACAAAAAATTTAGCTCCAATTAGTGATGTTTTGCATAACTCTATCATAGAATCTTCTTCAATGTTCAGTTCAGAAGTTGGGGATACAAGTTCCATAGTTGAGACGGGGGAATCATCTGGAAGTGACAACAGTATTATTGAGGAAGCTTTGGTTGAACAGTTAAATGTAAAAACAAGCAGAGATCTGGCACACCTCTTAAATAATAAGGAACCGGTAATCCATGAGGTAGGTTTTCATTCCAATTGCAAGGATTTATAATGGTATAAAAATCATGATATTGCAAATCATTCCTGTAACAGCCTGGTATTGATCCATCAAACAGTCTCGCACATGCGAATTCAGATTCAGATGTTGAATATCACCAAAATGCAGTTGTTGACGATAATAACACTAATTTAAGGTCACATTCTATTGCTTCCGATTCTTTACCACCATTTCAATTGCCTGGGGATGAAAGTGCTCACATGACAACAACTTCTAGTCCAGGATATCTTGTTTCTGACAATGCCCGGGGTCTCAGAAGTGGATATCTTCTTCATCTCGATGTGGTGAATGTCTCTTCTAACTTACTATCTAGTAGAATTGCAGAAAGAAATAGCTTCGAAGCAAGAAGGCATAGTAGGAGGCTATTTTGGGATGCTTTATCAAGACGGAGAGACTCCCCGACCATGGTTTTTGCTACTGGTCCAGATGAACTAGGCTCCCATGACAGATGGCTCCTAGATATTGGTGGTATCCACAATGATGAAGTTGGTCATGATACGGATTCCTTAAATGTTAGACGTCGTCACAGAAATGAAGGTAGACGGCTATTGAGATCGGAGGTGAGATATGATATGCTTTTTAAGTTCTAATATTCTTAGAAAAACTTTCAAAACATTCAAACAATATTTTGTGTTATTTTCTTTTTTGGACATATAGTTGTAATAACTCGACCTCTATCTCAAGCCATTTTCTTACGTATTGTCCACTTTGAGAGGGCATCTTCTGTCTTACCCCTCACAGCGTTTTGTTGCATCCTCCAAGATTCAAAACCCAAGACCTCTGCCTTATGAGATACTTAAAATTGAAATTTCATACCAATTGGGTTACAGCCCTCTTACCCCTTCACGGCTTTTTTTCACGTCCTCCAGAATTCGACCTCAAGATTTATGCTGAATTCTGGTAATAATTGTGCTCAATTGATATCAAGATTCAACTTAAATCTCTTATAAAATAAAGGTCTTGTGTTCAAATCAAGTGCATAACTACGTAATTGCTAACGAGCGGACACTGTATTCATCTCACAAGCATACTCTTGTTTCCTTAGATGCAATAAATAAAGCGTTTAATAAAACAACTTCGAATTTAGGCTGGATTTGACTACCAAATTAAAATTTTGTGCAATACCATATAAAGAATTGGTTTAAATCATATTGGATTTAGAGGTAAACCTATTCTTCTATCTTTCTGTCGGCTTAAAGATCTTCTTTTGTGTCTTATTGGATCTGTGTATAATGGCAAGGTAAAAAGTGGAAGAGAGAATTGCCTTTGCAAATATGATGCAAACACTTTTTTACTTCTGTTTCAGAAAAAAAAAATCTTGTCAACTTTTGTGTCGTCATGTATTAATTTGATTTTTTTCCTACGTTTATACATGCAGATCTCGGAAAGAATGATAGGTGGCCTTAACGAGGGAGCCCAACAAACTACATTTTGTGCATCTGGGCTACACAATGAGGGCACATGTTCATGTGAATCTATTTTTTCATCTGAAGAATCCAGTACCCTTGCTAGCATCTCTCGAATAATCATGCTTGCTGAGACATTATTTGAGGTAGATCCTTGAGACCCAATGGTTTCCATCTCAGTTACATTTTCTCTTGATCAGCTATCTAAATTTTTAGGTTGTATTTAGCTGAAAGCACTATTTGAGTGACATTATGACAGCTCTTTTTGGGGGTGTATCTGAATTCCTTTCCAGAAAATTGAACAAGGGCACAATTGCAACCAGCTTGCTTTCGAAGCTATTGTATTTGTGGAAATGGTGGCCAATCCAAATTAAGTATAGGCCCTAATAATTGAGCTTGCTGAAAAATGTAGGATAAGGGTGTCTTTATATGACGGTATTTGTAAGGAGTGATCTATCAAATTTATAAGTTCCTAAACTTTAGAGTTATATTTTCAAGAAAACAAGTGGGCAGTTTATAATAACCTCCACTACTTCTTTTTTGGAGAGCACAGCCAAGTGTAGAAGGTTGTTGAACTTTCTAGATTAAATTTCGGCAAAGTGGGGTGTAACTGTTAAATGTCATCGAAACTTCTGGAAAAGTGTAATCAACTACGTTGATTTGGATAAATTTAACTCAAAATTATTACGGTGGCATCTTTGAGAACTTCATGGGAGCTTAAAATGCAGCGTTTAAAGGAAAGTGAGTTGAGCGAGTGTACCTTGGCATTGAAGTTCCATCACCACATGTGGCCTGAGATCCATACCAATAACACTATTGCTCTATGGCTGCTACCAGTTTGATGCTTCCTCAAATTTTTCTTGGATGGTTGCTTACATAGTCGAATACTTAAAAAATGGTGCAGTGGAAATTTATGTGGGGCTACTAGAAGAGTTTTTTGAATTTTATCATCTGGTTTTGTCTAGCTTAAGCATATCAAATAATATTTGTATGGTGTACTAATTATTTTGGAATGTCATAAGCTGTTCTTTCTGAACCTATTTTTGTGACTAGTTATCTGGTTTGTTGCTAATTATCGTTGAGATGCCTTTTCTTGTGGATTATATTATCCTAGTGAACTGGGGATTTATGAGCTACAGTATCACAAATCTGGTAAAGGTATTGTTAATGCTAGTTGCGGAGAATGAAAGAATGATTGCTTTAATGTGCTTTCCTGTGGATTTTGTTTTCCTTGTAAATAATAATTTTTGAAGTTTTTAAGACAATGTTTCAATAATTAGCTGAAAAGTTACTTTATTGTAGGTTTTGGATGAAATTCAGCGCCAATCTCTGTCTTTTTCACCATCAATGCTCTCTCTCCCTGCTCCTGAGTCTGTTGTGGATTCATTTCCTCTTGAGTATTATAAAAAACAAAAAGCCATTGAAAGTGATACAAGTGATGTTCAACAGTAAGTCTTCTGATGTCATTATATAAGGCATGCATACTTAAATTTTTCTTCTTTCTTTTCCAAGGTTTATATTTCGTTGTTCATGCAGGTATCTGTTAAAGATTAAGCCCTTATTTGGATAACTGTTTATAAATTGTTAATAATTCGTTAATCCCTTTTTATCTACATAGTTTGTAGAACTCACAAGTACTATCAACTTATTCACCACTCATTTTTATCTACTTTATAATTAAACCATTTATAAACAACTCTTTAACATGCTTTAACATGCATACTTTGGACGCTTATGCTGGCTTTTATTATTATTTGGATCCTTTAGTATTGATTGATAAGCAAGTCCTGTAGTCAACTAATATCAAATGAACTCGACAAAGAGTTGCATTATTAGACCCCAGGGGGAACCAGTTTTTCGAACCTGAAGTTTCTCTACATATTGTGTAGGCACATTGCATTTTCTTCTGTTAACTAAAGTCCTGTAGTCAACTAATATCAAATGAACTCGATAAAGAGTTACATTATTAGACCCCAGGGGGAACCAGTTTTCCGAACCTGTAGTTTCTCTACATATTGTGTAGGCCCATTGCATTTTCTTCTGTTAACTAACTTTGGAATAAAGCTTTCAACATTTCGATCTTTTCCATTACCTAGTAAGAATAAGTTATATTTGTTATATAAAAGTGCCGATACATGTAATCTTTCGAATTTGCAGCGTCATTCTATATGCTGATATATAGTAATGTTTTCGACAGGTGCTATATTTGTTTGGCTGACTATGAAGACAGTGACAAGTTGCGAGTTCTTCCTTGTAATCACAAGTACCATGTTGCTTGCATTGATAAATGGCTTAAAGAAATCAACCGGTACTTTCAAAATATACTCTCTCTCTCTCTCTCTCTCTCAATATTAGACAACATTGCTTTTCTAAGTCGTCCTCTGCTGTGCTTCGTTAGGGTATGTCCACTCTGCAGACGCAATGTTTGTGAGAATGCTGGGGAATGTTCAGCGTCAAACACTGAAGTACCATCACAGTAATGCAGCTGTATATGTATATATAGATAGATAACTTTGAATCTTGACATGTTTATAGAGTTGATCTGATCTGAATTTCGTCAACTTTTTATACGTTGTATGGTATGTCATAAATGTCAATAATTCTTCGGGCTTTTGTATCTTCAATCTAGAAATTGGGTTTAAGGCAGAAGCAAAAAATGTTTTTGCAAGTTTAGCATCGTTTAATATATTAATATTACAGTGTAGAAGAAAACTTCAAAGAGTTTACACCTCCAATTGCTGCTGTGTAGAAGAAAACTTAATATATTTATTTTTCCAATGAAGATTAAACTTGAGAGTTTTGTGTCTTCTTAATTAATATGGACTTTGTTCTTTTGGATGCTGTATGGAAAATTCCTGCTTTTGATAAGTACTTTAATGGGAAGAGGGATGATTTATTAAATGGAGAAAATGAAGCTTGATTAAAGAGAATTGTCAAACATGACTACTAAACAAGAATGGAAGTGAGGCAACCATGAGTAGAGATGACAATTTTTCCCACCCCACCCCGCCCCGTCCATGGAAGTGAGGCAACCATGGTCCATGAGATAATTTTTGTTACGACTAAAAAGATTTACTTATTTTAATAGAGATCAACTTATTTTTTAATTTTAAGCAACAAAGAAAGTATTTTATTTAAAACGCGCCTATTTACTTCTTGGCCAAACTTGCAGCATTCCCCTCTGGGTTGATGCCGAAGCTATACATTTTAACTTATTATGGATTAAAAGTATTCGTGGTAACTGATCTTTTGGTAAAATTTCAATTGAGTTCGATAGAACATTTTTTTTCCAATTACGTCACAATTTCCACTTATGCCACAACAATCCGTTGACAGCCAAGTAGGATTTTTTACCTAACAATTTCTTCTCACGAGTATCAAATGATTAGAGTAAATCTAAACCACTAATTAGTATTTTTGTATCCAGGTTAATGGGCATATGACCCGTGTGTTACTGTGTGCAACATCATGAGTATACAAATGGAACAAGTAACAAAATGATGAGTAAATAATCATTTTTAACAAAGATGATTTTGTTTACTAACGAGCCCTAGATTAATTTGAAAACATCGATTAATGAAGAGTGAGAAAACTCAAAACACACGAGTCACGTATGAATACAATCAACGTGGAACTTGTAGTAGGAGAGTAGCACCAACCAAAGTTTGATCGTTCAATTTCAGCTCCAATTTGAATAAATACACAATAATAGGGTCGGCAAAAAGTGTTTGGATAGAGTAAAAAAGTATATAGAAACCGAGATCGATGGAATATTGCTGTATGACGTATAAATTAGAAACTAGGTTTTGATAATTTTATCAATAAATATTTGGAAATATCATATTTATCATTAGTTTATAACTATTTTATTATTCAAATATAAATTTTCAGTAATATTTATTGTTTCTAGGGTTAAATACTAATTTGGTCCCTAAAATTGCAGTGAAATTTCAAGTTCATCCTTCAATTTTAAATTCTTCCAAATTAGCCACTAAAGTTTCCTAATGGTCCTAATATGTTCACTTTGTAACGTCAAATTAGTTTACACTGTCAACGCCACCAACCGAGGCCACCATTATGAACTAAACATATCTTTAGCTTATATGGAAGAATGAATTTAATCTATCGAAAATAGAAGAACACATCAAATTATCTAAAAAAAAAAAAGGTTCCGTAATTAATTTCCACAAGTCTTCTTTAGTCTTTACGACAATAGCACAACCAAAGTGACAATTGACAAAGAAAATATAATTTTGACATTACTTACAAAAATCTCAGGTGAAAATTAAGTAAAGGGAAAATATACAGAAACAGAATCCAAATATTTGAAAACAAATCAGTATTCTTATGCCCTCTGCTGCAAGGAATACTGGATCCACTGTAACATCCACTCTTTTGCTCTATTCCTTTGCCAAGATCTTCAAGAACAAATGTAGTATTTGTCTGACTGTTACTGAACAACACACACCAAATGTAAGGCCCTTTATGCTTACGACTGCCAATTATGCCTACTCCGACTTCAGTATGTGATCGATTTTTCAACAGAGACAGGGTTTTCCTGTCTTGAATGAGCGCGTGTGAGAATGCTTCGGGTGGGTCAAGATACTTCTTTTGACATCCCAAAATGTAGCCAGATATGGTTCCAAAAGTGGGCAGTTCAACACCACAGTTGGGAGCAAACACTTCGGTGAAGTCATCTTCTGGTGGTTGACAATGTATAGTATTGTTATCAGTGCAGTTTCCCTTGCATTCCTCTGCATACTGCAAAGCAATGCAGCCTAGACCCCGACTGTTGCTCAGACGAGAAAGCTTGTTGTCTGTTCGATTCTTGTTAATAATCTCAATTAGGTCGTTTGCAGCGTTCCCTATCACATAGATCAAACAGAAAGAACACATTGTTAGTTGATGAATTGATTGACTAGCATAAAAGAAGACTATACAGGCATTGAAAGGATCTGTTAAGAGGTAGCATTCCAGAAAGTGCATGAGAGTGTGCGAATGTTCATTTTTCTACGAAGATTTTATTTACAAGTCCTAAAAGTGCATGAGAGTGTGCTCACAGTGCATCGTTGCACTGTGAGCACAGAGCGAACTATTTTTTCATCTTTTCCTCAAGAATGCCATGTGCTCACTGCAAGTGGTCACTTGTGCCTATGATTGTAGGTTTTATGTAATTATTGAAGCTAACCCTAAAGAAAAAGAGAGGAAAAAACATCTTAAAAAGAATCACCATTGGAATTTGGAAGACTAGGCTTCAAGAAACAGCAATGCTTAAAAAACACTTTAAAAGGGCAACCTAACAATCCGTTTCTCTATCGCTAGTCTATCGTAAGATCATTCACTTCTGTCGATAAAACTGTCATCCCCAGAGGCTCAACAGCAATGCAGCACTATAACAATCATCAAACTAAAGGTGCCCTTCTTGTGCTGGCAACAAACATTTGAAGTATTAACTCTGTTGATTTGTAATGGCAATCACCAATGATCCTCCAAAAGTTATACTTGTTCTTCCTATCTAATGTCACAACGTTATCCCCTATTCCCCTGGATCAAAGACAAGCTTACTATAAAAGGAACAATCCGGAAAAATTGTTAAACCCTACCCTTTGATTGAATTTATTTGCTTCAAGGGTTGCTCATTCACGTGACTCAGCAATTGCATCTTTCAGCTGATTTCTTAAAACATTTACCAACACAAACAGCAGTGCTTGAGAATCATTTATCTGTTAACAGTAAACTAAGCATCATTCACAATAATTCAGGATCTCCAGAAAATTGGGACTTATTTAGGCTTAAGAGTGACATGTCTCAACCACCAAAGTCTACTTTTAATTTATCCTCAATCGCTGTCACCTTGAGACTCTGTTGTTGACATGTATTCACATTTCTCGTTTACCCTTTCTAGTATGATCAAACATCAATCTTAGCATTATTAGCACAAAAATCAATACAACAAATCGTGTCTAATAATATCTTATAGTGTTTACCCTTCACCATAGAATCTCTAATGGCACTTCAAATTTCATCTCATTCACTACAGTTCTAGACATTACATCCTCTTCAGGTCCTCCTCATTAGTGAGCGAATATAAATACCTAAAACACAACATGATGCTCTGACTGACTCCATTGTCATCTTTATTCCACGACTAGGACCAAAAGGATGTTCTATATATGTCTTAGTTTCAATCTCCCTTACAGAATTAGTAAAAACTATCCATAGTTAGATGGACAAGACCTGGAGGTGGGGAATTTACGCTTAACATGGATGGTTGTAGGAGAGCAGTTCGGGCTTGGCAAGAAGATTTATGTGCCATTTCTTCGGGATTAAGACTATGTTTAACAAAAGGCAAAACAAGGATATGGATTGAACTGGATTCTACTATGGCAATATTAATATTCTTTCTTATAGAGGAGGAGCATGGTCCTTGGGCTAGTCAATACTTGGTTGAAAAAATTGAGGACCTTCTTAACAAGTGCAAACCAAACATCACACAATATAAGGGAAGGCAATGGAGCAGCAGATTGGTTAGCTAACGAGGGACTTCACGATGACAATAATCCAACCCAATTAAGTAATTGAGCAACTACGGGGCATCCTTCGAATGGTCAAACTCAATTTCGTTATAATATATTTAAAAATCAATAGTTTCAACTTTAACTTCTCTAGATTCATTTTCTCAAAAGTTGTAAAGGAGGTAGTACCTCCTAATTTAGTGCTTTTTAAACTTTT
>CAIGRM010261480.1:0-10391 GCA_903798335.1 Fraxinus albicans | reverse complement strand
TAAATTTTGTAATCATATCTTTCATATTATGCTAAGAGGTAATTTTATAGACATTTTCACCTTTTCCTACAATGATAAAAGAGGCAGAAACTGGACAGGTTTTTAGGGTCAATTCAAATTGCTATTACGCACTATAAATACCTATTGGAGACTCTAAAGATACTTCTGAGTTCCTCTATGAGTTTTCTTAATATGACCACAAGAATCGCTCAATTTGGATATCTGTTGCCTGAGTTATAAAATTTTAAGCGTCGAAAGGTCAATCTGAAATTTATGTGCAGTACCTCACTGTTTGTAGTAAAACGTCTATATCATAGTATCTTGGAAATTTTCCATATTTTAATATAAGAAACTACTTGGAAATATCTTTCAAATTCTATTTTAAACTGGCTGCCCCAATTAGCCTTGACAGCACTGAGTTCGTATATGTAAAGAATACTTTCAGGTCAGCATGCACTTCTGCTGGCCATTAAATTTTACAGAGATATTTTACTATAAATTGAAAATAAGTTTCCAGTATGTATTATATTTTATTTAAGAGTTTTTACATGTAGCAAAGACAGAAGTTATTATGTTTAGTACATGACACTCGAAGCTTATGTTGATTTTGTTAATTACTTGGCCTATGTGGAAATGCCACCAGACATGACTTTTTACCAAAAGAAAAAGTTCTTCCATGACGTAAAGTCTTGTTTGTAGGATGATCCATTTATATTCAAGAATTGAGCTAAACAAATGAGAAGAAGATGTGTCCTTATGAAAGAAGTACAGTCAATTATGCATCGGTGCCACTCTTCACCTTATGGAGGTCACTTTGGTTCTACACTCACTACAGCTAAGGTATTATAATCAGGCTTTATTGGCCAACTCTCTTCAAAGATTGTTATACTTTTGTGAAGACTTGTGATCGCTGTCAACGCACTAAGAGTATTTCAGGGCATCACAAACTTCCATTAACCAACTTGCTCGAGGTAAAGTTATTTGATGTTTGGGAGATAGACTTTATGGGGCCATTTCTGCCCTCCTTCGGTCAGGTATATATGTTACTTACTGTAGACTATGTTTTAAAGTGGGTCGAAGCCATATGAACACCAAAGAACGATACATAGGTGGTCTTCAAGTTCTTATAGAAAAATATCATTACTCTTTTTGGCACACCCAGATCAATTGTCAGTGATGAAGGTACATACTTCTACAACAAACTTTTCAAGTTTCTATTGGCAATGCACAATGTATGGTACAAACTAGCACTTGGCTATCATTCTCAATCCAATGGGCAAGCAAAAATGTCCAACATGGAGATAAAATAAATTCTGGAAAAGACAGTAAACATTAATTGCAAGGATTGGGTTCACAAGCTAGATGAGGCATTGTGGGCATATCGAACGACATTCAAAATGCCAATTGGTATGTCATCTTATCGGTTGGTATCTGGGAAAGCGTGTCATTTGTTAGTAGATTTGGAACATTGAGCTTATTGAACTATAAAGAAGCTCAATTTTGATATGAAAGTAGCAGGTCCAAATTGCCTTTTTCAACTTGATGAATTGGAGAAATTTTGCAACGAGTCCTATGAGAATGCAAAAATATATAAAGACCGGACTAAGATGTGGCATGACAAGATGATACTTAGGAGAGAATTCGAGCCATGGCAATGAGTGCTTCTCTTTAATTCTCACTTGGAATTGTTCCCGGGAAAGCTTAAATCATGTTTGTCAGGACCCTTTGTCATTCACAAAGTATTTATCTTTAGTGCGGTGGAATTGTTAAGCAAAGATGGATCAATATTCCGAGCTAACGGTCAATACTTTAAGCATTACTATGGAGACCAAGAGCGGGATGTGGAAGAGATCTTTCTTGGAGAATCAACGTAGACCAACATCAGTGTCAAGCTAATGACGTTAAAGAAACTTTTTGGGAGGCAACCCAAGTCGTTTATCTATTTTTCAATTATTTGATATTAGATTTTGCAATTTTCTCTTTTTTTAACACTTTCACTCATTTTTGTAGGATAATGTTCGAGTTTGAGGACAAAAACATGGTGAGAATAGAGATTAGAGGTCAAAAATTAGATTAATTTATAATGAACCAGCGCCCAAGTGCTAACCAGCAACTTATAGGTACCAAATAGAACTCCAGAATGTAGACATTGTATCGAGATGGGAGCCCAAGCACTACCATCCCAATACCCTGGCACCTCTCCCAACCCAATTTAACCTGTTACCAGGAGACTGGGCGCAGCCATCAATTTTTTTACAGATTTTTGGGTGCCACACTCACGGTGCATAGGTGTTAGTCCGTATCAGCTCCTCCTTAAAACATATGATAAATCCCCAAGTACGGGAGATTTTTCACAGGGGACTTACAAGTCCCTCACAAAGGGACGAGCCCCACCATGTGTGTTGCCTAGCAAGGTCTTGTGAAGAAGGTCATTGTACTTGCAACATAGCGCCAAAACAAATACCCTCTAATTGTGGAAAATGTAACACCATTGTGTTGCCTGACAGGGACTTGTGAAAAAGCACAGGAGAAGCGTACATTTTTTAGTGATGCACTTCGATTGTCAAATTTAGGCTACACTACAATTGTGGGTTGGATTTGGAGTAATTAATTTGGCTGTGTGGTTGTGATTTAAATTGGTTGAATATAGTTATAATGCCTTCTAAACATGCAAGAAACATGACTTTCTATTCGACATCCTTTGATGGGAGCGAATTTATCAGAGGCTGTAGAATGTTATAATAATATGGTAATGCACCAAAATTGATCCCAGAAAGTTTTGAGGATTATATGATGGATGAAATAACACTCAGGAGGTAGGGGCTGTTTGCTAAACAACCACATGCGGCCTTGATACCGATAGTGGGAGAATTCTATGTGAATACTAAGGAGCATAAGCATTGGTGAGAGGCTATATGGATTCCTTTTAATAAAACCTCCATTAATATGTTTTACAACTTGTAAAATATTGGTAAAGATGACTATTTAAGGCTCTATGGAAAGGGAGTTGACCATGGAATGATACTCCGAGTTTTGACAAGACCCAGGACTACATCAAAACAGTCGGCGGCCATATGTGTGATTAACTTTCCAACCTTAGGTATGGTATTGGAGTGTAAGGCTTGGTATCACTTCATATTTTCCAAACTCTTACAGAGCAGCAATTCGAGTGAAGTGATCAAGGAGTGAGTGATATTGAATTATACTATTCAATGTTATGAATTATGTTAAAAGAGGGGTGTTGTGACACATCCATCCGAAGAGGTGGTGCATCCCAAACCACCACTCACACTGGCCGAAACACCAAAGTTCAAAAGTCATCAAGAATCCACTAGTGCATCATCTTATGCAATGGAAGAACTATTATCCCAAGCACGTCGACCTCCCCCAACCAGTGATGCTAGGGATGACCTCGCTAGTCGACTTAATTTAATGCAACTTCAAATAAATCAAATGCAAAATTGCATGTACAAGCAATTCACTTACCAAAATCAATTCAACAATGCTTTGGCTTCTGTTGACATACAAAAAGTGTAGCCCAAATTGAATAGCCCAAAGAATGAAGCCCAATTAGAAAATCCAGGATGAAGGTCCAAACAGGACCATTAATGAATGCAGTGGAGGCCCACGAACAAAGTAACATCATCGCCCAAGCTTGCAAGACGCCCAAGATCTGAGCGAATGAAGTGCCTTACGATCGCCCGAGCGATGATCTCGTTCTCGCCCAAACCTTCTAGTCGCCCAGGATCTGAGCGAATATAAGGTATTCCATTAAGTTTAAGTGTGTTAATTTAAATAGTTAATTTTTTGAGGTTTTCCATTAAGTTTATTTGTGTTATTTATATTTAATGCTTTCAATTAATTGGCCATTGATTGAATAATTTGATGTTTAAGATTTGATACTCAAGAGAGGGAATCTTGAATTCATCACAAGATAACACAACCTAGGATAATAAAGGTTCCAAGAAAAAGTATACTTTCCTTCTTTTACATAAGAACTACAGAAGTTGATAATTCTTGGATTTTTTATTCGGAAAAGAGATATTGGAATTGAAATTTAGGAAGAGAGTAGAATTACATTAGGGCTCTTATGAACTTGGGAAAATCAATTGGATATAATTAAATAACTGAGAAACATAATTGACATTTAGATGAAATCAATACCGTAGGCTCTTCTCATAGTGCTTAATCCTTAAAATTTATTTTCAATCATTGATTTAGTCAAACTTTATAAATATTGATCTTATATAAATTTGATTGTCTAGATACAGGACTATTCATTATAGTACTTAGTAAGAATTTGATTTTCAATTCATGTGGATTCGACAGCCTCACTTAACCGTTATATTATAAAATTTGATGATCATGTACTTACGGTATAGTTTACAAATAATAGTCTTGAACGTTTATTGTGTTCGAATGGTGGCATTCGATGTAAAATATTGACGTGCTCCACGTTATTTATTGTCAATTGCATAGTTTACTTATAGAAATTTGAAACCCGGAATTGCAAAACTACTTTGAATTGCCACTCTGAGTTTTCGTCTGTTTTTGTCAAGGTGATCGAAAATTGAAGAATATAACGCATTCACTTTGTTTTTCATTTATACATTATGATAGCTATTGCATTCCATTTCTTTTGTTTAGCCAAAATTCTGTCGGCCATGTGCTATTGAAATGTGTTCTGAAGCCTATGAATTTTTACTGAGTTCTTTTCAATTTTGGGTTGCCGAAATTGTCATTTTTAAAGTGAAAATTGAAATGATAAAAGGTGTATCTTTTGTAAGAAAATGGAAAGTATGCAAAGTTTTGGAACTGGGACCGTGGTGAGATTTACCACAATGGTCACTGTCTGGCGACACGTTTGACTCGTTGAAGTACGCTTTGACACCAACTAAGCTCTCGCGATGTGGACGTTGTCATGATAGAGTTGATAAAAATGATTAACTACAGTTAATGTTGAAACTAGTGACTCAAGTGATGAACCATGAAGGGTAACTCCAACTCTTGAATGGATATTTCAAGTAAACGTAGTGATGAAAAATGCATATTGAGAATGCTTCAAGAGAAGATGGGGATAGAGAGGTATCCTTTTTGGTCAATTACTTTACTAGCATGTCGAGGATCTAGCCTCCATTAATCTTAAGAAAAATAACGTTGGTATGACCATGGATGAGGGCATTGATGAACTAGAAGCGATCGGAGGGTTGAGAGGGAAAGTGACTTGCATCTGTTTGCAATTTCATTCCTTGGAATCCGGCGGAACACGACACGAAGTTGAGGGGGATAAATTTCAGTTATAACATTTGGTCGTAACGAAATTCTGATTTATCCGAGGCCCTAGCATTTGATAACTGCTTTGTTAGAAGTTTAAAAAGTTTCATTTGAGGTTTGAACGCCAAGTCTTACCATAATTTGCATTTTTTTCGTTTGTTTTCGGATATTATTTGTGGTAATTTCATTTTTGTTTGAATCATTATGTTCATCACAAATAAAAAGTAGTGACATCTAAGTACAAAATGTCAGTTGGATGTGAAAAAAGGAACTCTATTTGCACCTTTGTTCGGGAATATATTCTCAAACGAGATTACAGGTACAATTTGGTTGATAGTGTGCTACCAACATTTTTGTCATTGATAGACCAGTGAGAGATTTGATCTACATCCTTTTTAATTTTATCTTTCCGCAGCAATGGTATCTTTCTATACAACATTTCAAGTGTAGATATATCTAATGTTAATCCTGTTATGCTTACTAATCTTTCAAAATCTAGTAAAAATGGTTGTATGTACTACATATTACTAATACTTAACTTTTCTAATTCTTCTAAAGCTCTATTATGTTCATAAGTGCCATCTCTACTAGGGTTACATCATATAATTATTTATTTAATAAAGCTAGTAAAATTTCTATGGTTGTCTCCTTTGACCATTCTTAATCTAATTTCATCCAGTTTTAGTCTTTTAGCCGTAACATATATATCTAATACTGTCTTACCTAAGTAAGTTTCTAAATAAGCCCACATTTATTCTACAGTAATTTGTATAGGTACACTATTATATGCTCTAATTACAGAATTTTCCCATTTGGTTATAGTATTAGGTCTATTTTGCGGTTTACAATTATTTAATTCTAAAATTAAATTATTTATCGATTGCTACTGGTAAACTACATCCTTCTTCTGGTTACCTTCTTCCTAGGCTTTTATATATTTTTTATCTTTCCATTCATATAAATTTGAAGGGAAAAAGGATATTTTCCTCCTATATCGTATTCTGTATTCATAGATTCTTTTCTTTTTCCAAATTGTTCGTGAGTTTCCATCTTAGTTCTTTTATTACCTTAACTGTTCCATCTTAGTTTCTATATTCTGTTGGTCTTTTTCTAATAACATTCTAATTTCTATTTCTCCAAATTTTCTAAGATTTCTATAATATTCATATCTAAATATCCAAATTCTTTTTCGTCGTCTTCACTTTTATCTCCTTCACTTTCTTCATTTAATGCATCAATTTTATCTTCACTATCATAGTATTCTATTTCAAAATATCTGCATTGCTTTTGTTCACGAAAATATATTTCGAATTAAACACACCACAAGTGTACAATTCGTTAACAAGTAATAAAGTAGATTTTGAGTCCGAATGTCATCCCACAAAGATTGATTAGTTTAATTCTAATTATTGCGACTTTAACCGAAACAAGAATAATGTGATGTATTTGTTTGTGACAAAATTATAACTCAAATAATCTACTTATGCAATGATGTGTAACTTTAACTAACTTAAATGCAATTTATTCTAAAGGCAAATTAATGTGTTTAATAAATAACGAACATACTAGAATTCCTGAATTTCCATGCAATAATCAGTTTTAACCCTGATTTTAGACGTTGACTATACGATTGAATTTTGACGAATCAATGTTCCTATTTTATTTAACAATCTCTCGAGTAATGTTAAACCTACTTTTATATCCTGAAAGAGTGAAGGCCAATAGAACCCAGACTGCAAAACCTTAGCAGTCGTCTTTAATGCTCCAAAGTGTCATGTGTATGCAGATAAATGACACTACTCCAGTATTTGAGGTACTTTATCCTCAGGAACACATCGCCGAATAATTTGATATGCCCCTCGCCCGTAGAGAATGGGATCTTCCCAAAAATAATATTTAAAGTCGGAAAATAATTTCTTTCACTGATGACTTGAATAATCTGGTGGTGTGATAGACTTGGCCAAATAGTATACTATGCGAATACCA
Source organism: Fraxinus albicans (assembly GCA_903798335.1). Classification (NCBI taxonomy): domain Eukaryota; kingdom Viridiplantae; phylum Streptophyta; class Magnoliopsida; order Lamiales; family Oleaceae; genus Fraxinus; species Fraxinus albicans. The sequence goes on along the minus strand of CAIGRM010261480.1, from coordinate 3,131 downwards.
AGGTACATCTTCCTCACTAAATATCTCCTCATTTGCAAAAATCTCATTGATCTCTACTGACTCTTTCTGCTCCGGGCTCAAGTCGAGCTAAGTGATCGACTACCACATTTTCATTGCCCTTCTTGTCTTTAATTTCTAAATCAAACTCTTGCAGAAGTAATACCCAATGGATCAATCTTAGTTTGACATCATTCTTCATCTTCAAATATTTTAAAGCGGTGTGATCGATGTAGACTATGACATTTGATCCAACAAAATATATTCAAAATTTATCAAAGGCATAGACCACAATTAAAAGCTCTTCCTCAGTAGTGGCATAGTTAATCTGGGCGTCGTTCAAGGTTTTTCTTACATAGTAGATCACATAAAATATTTTATTTCGCTATCCCAATATGGCTCCCACGGCGTAATCACTCACATTGCACATTAATTCTAATGGCAAAGTCCAATCTGGTGCAATGACCACTGGGGCTGAGGTCAGCTTCTCTTTTAAAGTGTTGAAAGCCAATAAACACTCTACAGAGAAGTCAAAATTGACATCCTTAGCTTGCAAGTTGCACATAGGCTATATGATCTTGGAGAAATCTTTAATGAAGCGTCGATAAAACTTAGCATGTCCAAAGAAACTACGAATACCCTTAACTGATGTAGGCGGTGATAATTTCTCAATAATCTGAATTTTTGTTTTGTCCACCTCTATCCGGTTAGTTGAAATGCAATGTCCCAATACAATGCCCTCATGTACCATGCAGTTGCATTTTTTCCAATTCAATACCAAGTTGGTCTCTTTGCATTACTATAATACCAAAATCAGATACTCCAAACATTCATCAAAAGACGATCTAAACACTGAGAAGTCATCTATAAAGATTTCTATGAATTTCTCCACTATGTCAGAGAAGATCACCATCATGTAATGCTAAAAGGTAGCAGGAGCATTGCACAAACTGAATGACATCTTACGGTAAGCAAATGTACCATAGGGGCAAGTAAAAGTGGTCTTCTATTGATCATCAGGTGCTACTGGAAATTGATTATATACAGAGTATCCGTCAAGGATGCAGCAATATGAGTGCCCCGCTAGTCTTTCCAACATCTAATCGATAAATGGAAGGAAAAAGTGATCATTCCAAGTAACGACGTTGAGTTTGCGATAATCAATGCAAAATCTCCATCCGTTGGGCATCGTAATTCCACCTTCTTCGGCACGACTTGAACTGGGCTGATCCATCCACTGTCTGAAATTGGGTAGATGATACCCGCATCTAGGAGTTTCAGTACCTCTCTCTGACTACCTCTTTCATATTTGGATTAAGCCTTCACTGTTCGTCTACACTTGGTCGAAAATTCTCTTCCATGAGAATCTTATGCATATACAGTTAAGGGTTAATATCTGCAATGCACCATCCTATGGCTTATTGTCCCTGAGTACCCATAGTAGCCTCTCTTTCTCCACCTTACCGACTGAGTTTGAAATAATTAATGGCAGTGTAGAGGACTCTCCCAAGTAAGTGTATCGGAGATGAGGTGGTAGTTGCTTGAGTTCCAATTGAGGACGCTGCTAAATAGATGTGGCTTTGTAGGACCTATTCCCCAACTCCTTAAAATAGCATTTACACGTGTATGGTAGATTGGTCTCCAAAAACCTTGCACATACCTCGATCTCAAGAGAATAAGTGTGACTAGATTGAGAGTGTGCAATGTGTTCCACATATGCAGCCGACGGGTTATGTAGAAGAAATGTATCTTGGACCCCCTTCTCGATCACATCTATCTGAAAGATTGTCTAACTTATTATGGAATTTCATGGCCTTAAAGACATTAAAAGAAATCTGCTCTTCATCAAGTCTCAGAATAAGTTGACAACATCAGTAAGAGCTCTCCTCGTGGCTAAGAAAGGTTGGCCCAATATGAATGGAATATCATTTTCATCTTCCATGTCGAGAATGAGAAAATCAGCTAAAAATATGAATTTTTCCACTTTAATCAATACTTCGTCTATGATCCATCGTGCATGATGATAATAACATATTTGTTACATTTTCCACCCATTAATATTTACGTTTATATGATTATTTGATGCTTAAATGCACTAAGTACTTCTATATCTTGGTTTAGGTTGCAAATGAGTGAAAACAGTGGAAAATTGAAGAAAAGAGCGAAAAGGGACCAAAATGGAAGAAAGTGAAAGCTCGAGGACTAAAGAGCAAATTCTCTAAACTTGTCTCTAACCTTGTGATAAAGATTCGAGAGTGCTAAGGTCAATTGGATGAAGGAAGGAGTCAAAGGGATGAAACATAGCCAAAACATTATCACATATCAACTTTCAAGCTGAAAATTTTGCATCGATTTTCAGCCTCTTATTGAGACCAGGTTTTTACATGGAAAACGATTGAATTCAAAGAATGTATTTGAATCAAAGTTGTATCCCTTTGAGTTAGCCTTCCAACTCATTTTTAATTAGTTCAATCAAATTCATGTAGAGAAAGTTCTGACCAAAATACCGAACGATATTTAGAGACAAACCTCCGCGCGCGCAGGCAAATTTTGTCGCTCGCTAACGGGCATGAATTCCACTTACCTAGTCTAAAACCAATGAATGGCACACACAAGGAAATATACAGTGTGTACGTATATGCATTTTTCATGGACGAATATCCATTGAAAAGCTAACTCAAAGGGCTACAACTTTTCTTCAAATACCATATTCGAATTTGATCGTTTTCCATGTCATAAACTGGTCTCAATATGAGGATGAATATCAGTGCAAAACTTTTCAACTTGATAGTTGATATGTGATAATGTTTTGGCTATATTTTATCCCTTTGACTCCTTCCTCATCCAATGGACCTCTAACACTCTCGAATCTTCATCACAAGGTTAGAAATAAGTTAGAGTATTTGCACTTTAGTCTCTGAACTTTTGTTTTCCTCCATTTTGGTCATTTTTCACTTGTTTCTCCTTATTTTCGCTACATTCATCACTTGTCCTGGAAAACATGAATTGCATAGAATTAAGCTATATTCCAACATATTAATCAACAATTGCTCATGTTTTGACAGTAAAATAAGTATGTAAAAACGAACTTATCAAACTCTCCCAAATTTGAACTATTGTTTGTCCTCAAATAA
>CAIGRM010261479.1:0-12531 GCA_903798335.1 Fraxinus albicans | reverse complement strand
CCCCCCCCCCCCCCCCCCCTATTTTCTAATTTTGGTGCTTCTGGGTGGTCCTTTTTTACTGTTTAATTTTTACTCTTTTTTTAGGGATGTTGAAGGGTATAGCATCAATGGTAAAGTAAAATTCCCAGGTGGGTTTTTCTTTTATTATTTGAATAAGGCCTTTTTTTAATTTGTATTTTTACAAGTGTCTAGATAGTTTGAATACTTTTGTTTGATGTTTGCTTGTACTATATGTTCTTGTAAACTTTGATGGTACAGCTATTCAAGAAACTAAATTATCAGTAGGGTAAACTAGATGAATTAAATTGTTAGGCTTTACCTGTTGAGTTTTAGATTTGAGGAAATTTTGCCTGAACACGTTATCTGAACTTTCTGGGATAAAATGTGGTGTAAGAAAATATGTTGGCAACAATGATCAGAGTTTTTATGTAGAGATCAGGTTTATCACAGTCACTTATTTCGACTCTTTGATATTGTAGTGGTCGAATATTTACTTAATTAGATTTCCAGATCGAAGTTGAATATCCTTTTGAAATCAAAGATCTATAGACATGTCGTCCTTGGAAGCTAAATTGCTAAGGATTTCTTTTCAATTACTATGAAATGACATTTTGTTAAGAGACAGGCTGCTTTTGGATGTTCAGTGATGGAGCCACTAAGGGCATAGTGGGTTCAATTGAAGAAAATATTGATTAGTGGCTTAATCTGGTGATTCAATGGTGGTAGAAATATGGAGAAGGTGGACGGGTGTTTATTTTTGTGTGTGAATGTGAGGTATGTTGGGGGTTAAGGTTTTAGACTATGCTGTTGGTCGGTTGAGTGATTTAGGATTAAGACCCAAAGTGGAGGATTTGGAAGAAGATATACTAATTTAATTTTGTATTTATTAGACTTATCATATCTGTATTAGTTATGCAGTCCCCCATTTCTTTAATATTTAAACTATTTAATAAATTATTGTATTTTATTAATTTGTTTAGTATCAGATTCGACCAATTAAAGTCCTTGACCTTTACTTTTTCCATGCCAATAAAGGGTACGGGTTGGTATTAAAAATTAAAGCATTGTTATTGTTGCTTCTCGTCCGACTTTTGTTAATTCTTAAATAACAACAGTTTATGGAGTTCATTAATAAATTAAAGTTAGTTTTCAGGGAAAAAACTGAAATTTGGAGCTATTTTTTGTTTCTTTCGAAACTTACAACCAAAAATGTTTTAAGTTTTCTGTTTTTACCTCTCCATTTAATCAACGACAATGTTTTTTCTGTTTCATTGAACTTTCTCTCACTATCTTTGTAAATACAATAATAGTGTTTTCTCATATTTGAGAAAATTTCTCGTGGACAGAGACTATGCAGCTCTTCTTACCAGTGCAACCAAACTACTATCTGTTTTATCTGACTTACATTCCTGGCTCCACCCCTGAGGATATGGGATATGTAGTATCCTCGTTTCCGGAGACCTGCATTATCTGTTTTTTCACATGTAGACGAGGTTATATATGTTTATTAGTCTGCAACAAACATTAGTATTAGCCATCATGCCACCAACCAAATCTTTGGGAGCTATTGTAGAAGTAGTTTACTATTCCTACTGCTGCAGTGGTAATGTCCATGTTACCATGACATGTTTCTGCATGGTCTTGTGTACTAAATTACTTTTAATTATGGTGCAGCATGCATCTTGTCTTGCAAGATTTGTTAATCTTTATTTTTGTAATGCTCCATTATTTTGTATATCATTTGACTAACTTAGTTTTCGTGTACATGTTCTGTTCTGATAGGATTTACAATATCAGGATTTGGTCTTCCAGAAAAAGTATCAAATGTCAAAGTCATTCTTAACGGTGGCCAGAGAGTCACCTTTTTAAGGCCGGAAGGATATTTTTCTTTGTATCCTACCATCTTTGTCACTATGCACTGATTTACTTTTGGGTGTTGATCCGTGGTTCTGTTGCATATCTTGATATCGAGTCTTATGTTTTGCTATTTTCTGACTTTTTACTGCATCACATTATTGCAAGCTTGCGAATGGAGACCTGAACTGGTACTGTATTATGCGTGAAATTAGTATTCTTATTGTTATAATTCGGAAAGCACACTTGGATTTGAGTTATGCAATTAAGTGTAGTTCTTTAACCACTATGCCTCAAGCCATGACGTGCCTGCAGGGACTCATCTTATTGAAGTGGCTGCAATTGGCTATTTTTTTTCTCCTGTGAGCTTCTCCCATTTCCCATATTCTTCTTGTTATTGAACTAATTAAGTAATCAAACAATATATATAATCCTGGTCTTCTATCGGCTGCTAGGTACGCATAGATGTCAGCGCTAGAAACCCTGGTAAAGTTCAGGCAGCTTTGACAGAGAACAGGAGAGTATTGAGCGAGCTTGTTTTGGAGCCTTTGAGGGAGGAACAGTATTACGAGGTTAGATTACTCTCTATCATGATTGGTACCTCCTGTTCGTTGTATAGGTCCATAGTGATTCTGAAATTTACGTCTACTTTTTGTTCCAATATACTCTTTTGCAGATAAGAGAACCATTCTCCATAATGTCTATAGTGAAGAGCCCAATGGGTCTGATGGTTGGATTTATGGCAATTGTGATGTTTGTAATGCCCAAACTAGTTGGTAAGAGTTACACCACTGAAGCTTTGGACTCATCCATCTTGCTTTTGATTGATTTGGGTTATCTTTGGCATTTCTAAATCCGAGTTGCATTTATTTATGAGTGAGCCATGTCGAATTGATATGTTAATATGGTCCCATTATAATGCGCTTCTGGTTTCTTATGTGGCACAGATGCTGAAGAAATGAAACGAGCTCAAGAGGAAATGAGAAACCAAGGTGTTGCTGTTCCATCTCTTGCAAACTTTTTATCTGGAGCAACACAGAGGCCTAGTTAGAAATTAGATATCGGCTTGTGACACTAGAATTTGAAAATGACGTGAAGGGGTTTCACATTTTGGCTGAAACTGTTTACAATGTGGGAAGTTTACACTAAGCTCTTAAGCGTAGGTTCTCATTTTGCTCATCAACAAGTTCTCCTTAGCTCATATGTCTGTTGTATGTGTTCTCTTATTTTACCCCTCTTCAGATTGTATATTTGTATCCCATGATTACTCGAATAATTTTCCGGACTTCTTTTCAGTTCATTACAGCCAAAGTTGTTATTCTATTTGTTACTACTCAGACTTCGCTGGATGCCCATGTGGCATCTAAGAAGAGCGAAGAAATTCACATCATCAAGCAACCATCAGTTTGACAAGTCGACTACACTTTGACACCTCTCGTTGATACTTTTGCGTACATTCTTTTAGTTGGATTGCATCTTAATGAACCCTTTATCTAAGTGTGAGGTGGAAATTTAGCCTTGATGCTCAATATGATGTAGTTTAACATAGGGTAATTGGAAAAAGTAACGGCAGCTACGCTTCCAAATCTTTTAAAATATTGAAGATTTTTTTTTCCTAATCTTTAATTTGTTGCAAACGTGTTCGAAATGTGTGCGTCTAAAGTCCAAATTGATGGAAATCATTTATATTTCCGTTAGTTGGCCAACAAAATTAAGTTTGATCATACTTTTAATATTTTTATAAAGAACAAAATGGTAACTTTCTATTTACCACATTTAATAATTAAAAAACTAAAAAAGAAAACTATCACCCCACCCCAAAACAAAATCAAAATCACATGTACGATTCCACACCACTCGGCACCACTACCACCATGTGGCATCTCAGAGGAGCAAAGAAATCCATGTCATCAGACAACCATCAGTTTAACAAGTCGATCACACTTCAACACGTCTCGTCTATACTTTTGCCTACATTCTTTTAGTTGGTTTGCATCTTAACAAACCCTTTATCTAAGTGTGAGGAGGAAATTTAGCCATGCTGTTCAATTTAATAAAGTAGTCTTAGCGAATGCAGGAATTTGGAAAAATGATACTCTATAACTTGTTCGCGTCCTCAAGCTAGAGGTGAAGTGTTGAACGCATGAGATAATATTTTCTGGTTACACATGAATATTTTCTGGTTAGAAGTACGAAATAACATTATTTTATTGAAAGCATATGTAATAGTAAATGAGTTTAGAGGATTTAAAAGCTAGTAACCAATTGAGATTTTATTGAAAGTTGAATGACCATGGATGAAATTTATCCCACTAGTCCCTCAACAGACGCTCCTCCCAGAGATTGAGCGATACAGATAGGGATAGAGAGGAGAGAGGCACTCCAATGGCGACTCTCTTGAAATGCTACAGGCCCTTAATTCCATTCATTCACCACCATACCTTCAAAGCAAAATCGCTTTCCTCCCGAACCAATTTTCGATTCCGCACTTTCTCTTCAATTAACTGCAGTAATAACTCTCTCCCTCCGACCAGCAATCGGGGGAGAAGTACCACAATTAATGATGATAATAATAATCACTTATGGATGAAGAAAAAGGAGTTGTGGTTGTACAATACGATGAGCAGACATAAGGAACTATTTAAGCCAAATGTTGAAGCCAAAGTGGGTATGTATGTGTGTGGCGTCACAGCCTACGATCTTAGTCACATTGGGCATGCACGCGTTTACGTTTTTTTCGATGTCCTGTACAGGTGTACATTCTTCCTCTCTCTACCTGTTTGTTTATAATTGTATTACATATATGTAGATGTATTTGGTGCATTTGAGTGGTGGCTGAGAAAAATAATTGGGTGAAGTAAATGAAACGAGGGATGGAAAAAGATATTCAGAATTTTATGAACTTCTGAAACTTGAACACGTAATAGCGGAAATATTTGAAAGTTCTAATCTTTATGAGAATATTAGGAAACTTGTCTATCTTCGATGAAGTCGTAGAAATTTTACAGTGAATCTTGATAAGCAATTCACTGGTGTGAGCTATAACTTCAAGGATGCAGAGTATTGCTTCCTTGATCCATGTGAACTAATCTGTGATAATCATTTTTAGTATTATTAATGATCGGAAGAGCAAGAATGCATACCTGTTCTTTGAATGCATTAGTTTTCCTTGACATTGTAGCTTTACTAAAAGAGGTGGGGTGTGGTTTGCGTTGCTTTGTTCCTCGAAAAGGGAATAACGTAGCCAATCAATCTTGCTTCTTTCGCTAATTTCTACTAATTTCTCAGTTACTCTTCTTCTGCTAATTGCTACTAATCCCCTGGTTACTCATAACTGGGTTGATTTTACTCCTTTTATCATTATGCCGTTTGTTCGGAATGATATTTCATTAGTATTAGTTTCTTTTGATTTTCAAAAAAAGAAAAAAAAAAATTGTTTTAATTCAAGAAAGACATTATATACTTATGTTGGAGAGTCATGTTCTATGTGCTTTAATAAAAATTCACAGTGCTTTCAGATTTCTATTTTGACTAAGTTTTTCCTGCTTGTTGTTTGTAGTAAACCATTAAGTGTTGGAATTAATTGCACTTTTTTTTCCTTCCATTCTTTGAAAATTAGGCAGATACCTCAAGTATTTGGGATATGAAGTCAACTACGTTCGCAATTTCACTGATGTTGATGACAAGGTCGGTCAAGTGTTGTTTCAAAGAGCCAAAAGATGTATTGGTGCTTATCTGCATATGTCTACTTATAACATAATACTTTTGAGAAAGCTATTGAGCCCCTGTTTGGCCCCCATTAAATTAAAATTTATTTCTCTCTCTCTCTTCTTATCAATCACACATTATTCAATAAAATAATATTATACATAAACCTAAAAACTTTTCCTTCCTTTTCAACCACATATTCTCCAAAAAATTACCATTCTCTTCATTAAAATGTGAAATAATGGAGTCCAAACAAGGGCTGGATTTCCAGACATTGACACTGTAGCTTTGTTATAAGTACCAACAATTTCTTACATATGTATGACAGGATAGCTGAGTCTGCAATTTTCAAATTCTGTAGATTATTGCCAGAGCAAATGAGTTGGGGGAGGATCCAATAAATTTAAGCAGACGATATTGTGAAGAGTTTCATTGTGATATGGCATATCTTCATTGTCTTCCTCCTTCAGCGGAACCTCGAGTGTCTGATCACATTCCACAAATCATTGAGATGATTAAGCAGGTACCCCTTTCTTCTTCTTTCTTTGTTGCTTGGGATAATGTAATTTCTCTTGCAGTTTGGCCACCTCTATTTAAGGTGTTAACCCTTTTTTGTTTTTTGCCCTTTTGCCAAAAAAATAAAAAAATTTGTGTATTTACTCAGGAAACTCTAAATATACACCATCAGTTACATCTAAAACTTTAATTTGAGTAATTCAAGAGCAAATCCCTTTTGTCCTTGTAGCTTTGGAAAGGAAATTGTTCCTGGATATTGTGTAGACATTGTACAATAGTGAAAATTCATTTGTCTTTTAATTTGAACTCTCAAGTTCGTGATTTTTCTTTGATCTATCTCTTTATCCTTAAATTCTGATGTTACAAAGAAATTTAGCATGTTAGCATTAAGTGCAGACCTTATGCTTTTGTAACAGATACTTGATAATGGGGGTGCTTACACTATCCAAGGTGACGTGTACTTCTCTGTAGACAAATTCCCCGATTATGGACGATTATCTGGCCGTAAGTTAGAAGATAATAGAGCGGGTGAACGGGTGGCAGTGGATTCAAGGAAGAAAAACCCAGCTGACTTTGCATTATGGAAAGTAAGTGCTTGTAACTTCAACTGTGTTCATAATATCGTATATATTTGGAAAAAAAATGTATTTATACATCTATAGATGGTTGCAAAGCATATATATATATCTGCCTTAATATTTAGGTAAATAATAGTTGAATCCTTTATTGAACATCATAATTCAGGATACCTTTCCTCAAGATTCTGGAATTTGCTTTTACCCTCAATATTTTCATTCAATCGTCTTGATGGTAGGTTCGATTTTATGAGTTTCATTTATCATATTTTTAAATCGGAAGGGAGGTTGGTTTAATCAATCTAACTAGAGCATAAGTTAGTTTACAATTCTTTTTTACTGAGCACATTCCCTTCCTCAATAGTAGTGGGGCAAGGACATTGAGTATTCACTTTTCAGTTAATTAGAGAGAAGTTTGCATTAGCACGGCTGTTGAATTCCATTCTTGTTCATTGTAAAGGTCTACCATTTTTTCCTATCATTATATTGCTTGTCTTCTGTTTACAGTCTGCAAAGGAGGGAGAACCTTTTTGGGAGAGTCCATGGGGTCCTGGTAGACCCGGATGGCATATCGAGTGCAGTGCCATGAGCGCTACTTATCTAGGTTATTCTTTTGACATTCATGGTGGGGGAATGGATCTTATTTTTCCCCATCATGAAAATGAGATAGCGCAAAGTTGTGCTGCGTGCCACAAGAGCAATGTAAGATATTGGATACATAATGGATTTGTGACTATTGACTCGGAGAAGATGTCAAAGTCTCTTGGAAACTTTTTCACAATTCGGCAGGTACACGGAAATAAATTGTGTAAAGCTCCTCTCAATCTCTTGCACACACAAACCAAGACTCGAATGGACATGTAGAAACAAACTAAATGCCAGTTGTTTACAATTTGACTTATCACATACTCAATAATCTGATATTGTTCAATGCTTCCAATTTTAGTGGTTTCTCTTTGTTCTGTTTCCTTGACTGGTATTTTTTTTGTTTCTAATTTCTAGGTCTTAGAACTTTATCATCCACTGGCTTTGAGGCTTTTCTTAATGGGGACTCATTATCGTTCGCCAATCAATTACTCAGAGACACAGCTGGAAAGTGCGTCAGACCGTGTTTTTTATATCTATCAGGTACAGTATCCTCAATCCGTGGGCAGGCAGAATGAAGGCTCGACTCTGTTTCATTTTGTACATATTAATTCCTTTTCTCCTATATCAAGCTCTTTCATAATTTGAATATATCAGAAGTACCTGCTTTTGCAAGTTCTCATGCCTTAAAAGAGTTCTGCATGCATTATGCCATAGTTTTTGTGTGATATTGTCTTGAAGCAGTGCTTTACCATGCTTCCAAGCCTGTCCCTCCATATTTTTTCTTTCCCTTAACCAGGGGCCAGATGCTTCTACTTTCTTTTTTCTTTTAATAGAAAAAGATTATCCAAACATAATCAATGAAACGGAAGAAATGCAAATTCATGGAAAGGAAAAAGCAAAGGATGGATTCAACTTTCGATGTACAGAGGCTAATAATTTTTCAAGATAAAATTTAGAATAGATAATTACAAGCTTTGAATTAACTTCAAACCAAATTTAACATTCATGATGTGGTTGTGAGGATATGATCACATTGGATCTTTGTAGCTATGGATGGAATGAAGTGGTGAAATAGAATTTATGTAGCTGACCCCCAATTTATTTGGGATAAGTTTTTGTTTGAATTCTTTTTAAGCAAAATGAAGAATAATCTTTCTAAAATACTCTTTGTTGATGCTCTTATATTCATACAACTATATGATTGGGTATTAGTTAACTGCAAAACTTGTATGTGTCCATATTTTCACTGTAAGGTCAGTGTAACAAATATGGTTGTGCTTTGGTCGCAGACATTACATGATTGTGAGAATATCCTGTCCCAGCATGATGAGGCAAGCCGGAAAGATTCTATTCCATCAGGAACTGCACTTTGTATCGATAAATTTAATGATGAGTTTTTGATTTCAATGTCTGATGATATTCATACTCCAGTAACTTTGGCTGCAATGTCAGAGCCATTGAAGACCATCAATGACCTTCTACATACTCGTAAGGTATTTTGGTTTCAGTTGCATGATTAAGCAATTTTATTTGTCGGTTCAATTTTTTTATAGTGGTATATATCTCAATGCTTGTTTTCTCCTTCATTTCAAATCAGATAAGTATTTTTTGTAGATAACCTAAAGCATGGATGAGATAATAGACATAGTTTCCCGAAATGATAAATCATTATACTAATTTACAATGTCCTTTTTGGCAATGTAGTCGTTTCTTGGATTTTAACTTAACTTTTGATATCCTTTTCAATTATGGGGTATAATTTATTCTCTCATTGAAAGTTGAATTAGGCTTATTTGTGTCCTTTTATGACCTGTGTTATTTTCAGGGCAAGAAGCAAGAATTACGAATAGAATCACTTGCAGCTTTAGAAAATACTATAAGAAATGTTCTGACTGTTTTGGGACTCTTGCCAAGTAGTTACTCAGAGGTAATAACTCTCTCTCTCTCTCCCTCCCTCCCTCGTACACGGCCCTCCACACCCAAAAAAAAAAAATGAAAAATATAAAAACAAACATTTGTTTGTGTGCACGCATTTATGTGGGGCCATTGTGATGTTCTCTAGTATTTGATGCTGTATTTAAGTTACCCTTGCATTTTAGTATTCATATTGCAGATTTTAAAATCTTTTGAAATTTCTAGTAACTCTCTTTTTATTGCATCTGCTTCTACCATGTAAAGCTATCCTGCGTTGCTCTTCACTAATGGTATCATTTTTTTGTGGGCTTACATTTTTTAAAGCTATCTGTGGGTTTCATTTCAAAATTTAGGCCCTGACAGGCATTATAATCCTTAATCAATGAATAAAATTGATTTTGAGCTTATGGTTATACATGTTCCAGGCTTTGCAGCAGCTGCGGGATTATGCACTAAAGCGCGCAAAGTTGACAGAAGATCAAGTGCTACAGAAGATTGAAGAAAGGAATAGTGCAAGAAAAAATAAGCAATATGAAGAATCTGATGCAATTCGAAAATATCTGTCAGATTTAGGCATTGCACTCATGGATAGCCCAGAGGGCACAACTTGGAGACCAGCTATTCCCCTAGCTTTGCAAGAACTGCAGGTACCAGCAAGCTGAATCTTCTTGGAACATACGATTTCATAACGTCGCAACAAAACATACAAGGAATCCTCGGTTAACTCTTCAAATGTGTGGAATAGGATCTGGGATTTCACCATGCAGTTTATTTTGTCGGTGTATTTTAGTTGATAAACAGTCATGCCTGATGAAAATGCATTCACTTATTCTGAAGCCGTTTAACTGTGTTTACTGTAAGCATGATGAAATTTTGTTCTATTCTTAAAAATAAGCAATTTTCACCAGTGCATTCTATTGCTTCTAGTTAACGAAGTTGGTCATCTTGTGGACTCGATTTTGAACCCAGTTTCTTGGTGGTAGAGGAAAAAAATTCCAGAGGCTCAGACTTACCAAAGTCATCAATGTACAGAAAATATGAATAGATAACAAAATTTTTGCCATGTAACGACATAAATCGACTGTGCAGACATACATGCAGGAACATCAATGGAGGGTATTTGAGCAAATACAATTGAGAAAGGAGATACAATTAATGGTTCCGAGAGATTTAGGGCTCATTTGGTTGGGGCTTCTGCTTCTCGTATCTCTATAGTTAGACAAAACACTTACGAAAAATTATTCAAATATGTTCAAAATTAGCTTTTTAATTTTAGAAGCAACTTTTGACTTTTTGAAAACTCTGTCAAATGGATCCTTACTCTCCTAGGTCTTAATCTTCTTAACATTTACTATATATCGTACATTTTCTACTTTGAATATCATGAAGACGAGATTATGGAATACAATGGAGGACGAGATTGTGACACTTTTGGCTCCTCCATTGAGCTTGAGCATGGACCAAGATCTATGCAAGGTCGATTTGGATCTGGGTTCGTTGTGGGCTTGACCCGGGGTCGGCCCAATATCAATCACAATTACAAAAGTCAAAATCTTGAAGAGTCATTACTCAACAAGTCATAATATTATGCATGGAAACCGAATTTCAGTTAAATTTATAATTGGGTTGCTAAATTTTAATTTATTTGAATTGGACACTAAACTTCAATTTAATTTTCAAATTTCATCACTTCCATCATATATCGTCTCCCAAATTGATTAATATTTGCTTAATTAATATCGTATAATAACAGGCATGCTAACTTACTGTTATACCATCTTAAAGTGTGAAGATAATCTTAGAATACCTTTCAATATTTTACTCTTCATTTGACAAAATTTATAAATTATTTATAATTGTTAAAAAAAGTAACATATTTCAATGAATCCGCGAATACGATTCATTTATTCGCTGCTCATTTCTATTTATTTATAAATTAAATCATTTATAGATTCTTCCAAAACGGAGGCTTATGATATTTCTACAATCCTCATTTACTATTTTTGTTTGTAGGGTACGACGTATCAATTACATAGAAGATCGGTTACAACATAAATGTCGTAATTTCAGCTAACGTTGGGACAATAGATTAAGGAATATCACAAATTTTGAAACAAATTTGAAGTTTAAGGACCTAATTGAGGAAACATTAAAACTCTAGTGACCCAGTTGAGATATTTCTGAAACTTCAGTGACTCCAGATGAAATATACCCATGTTATACATATCAGTGAAACAAATTTTCAACTCGCACGACAGTTTCCTTCAATATATATATATATAATATTTTTTTTTCTCTTTCTGAATCTGAGAGAGTAATCCACAAAGCGGCAAATTATACTTCATTGCAATGGGTCATTTCTTTCAAAGCTATGTTGTTAGCCTTGCCTAATCGTCTATTTCTCTATTTTAATCGGTCAAAAGCTTGTGATATGCAGAGCTCGCTTGATTGCTGAAACTTTTTTCTTAACTGTAATATATTTGTTCTGGGCAGCCATTCTTACTTTAGAGGTAACTGTAATTTATTTGAGTATCTTCAATTTGATGTATTTTTTATTTTCTTTTGGAAATTTAACACCGTGATTGGTTTGGATTTAATCGCATTTGCTAATTTCATTGACTGTTTTTGTTGATTTGTTCTGTTAGGACATCAATTGTATGGTTTAATTTATTTTTATTTTTGTTTAATTTGATTGGCGGCACGTGATTTTCTTGACCTCCATTGAGCTTAGTTTGTGCGAATATTCTGTCATGTGTTAAATGAACTGCTTTTGATTCCCCTTTTTATTTTCCGTTGTATAAGCTTAAGTTTTTTAAAGAGGTCAGGTAGTATTAGATGCATAGATTAATTTGGAGAATTCTTCTATGAATTAATGAAATGCAAGATAAAATTGTATTTCTGAAATGAACACTAAGATTCTTAACTCGTGTTTATTCTGTTTTAGATGAAACAATTGATGGGAACAATTCAAGGATGTGTAAATATGGCTTGTGGGTTGGTGTGTCATGTTTGTAGTTCTAATCTTACTCAGACATATTTAAATTTTGTTGATCTTGCCAATGTGGTATAACTCAAGATCAAGAACCAAAAGCTGAGAATGATAACTAGTAGGTCCATTTGAATCCAAACAATAGTACGGGCAGATTTGTGTACTCTCACGTATCACAAATTTACTAGCATGTGCAAACGTGCACAAGAAATCCATACATATGCAGACCTGTGCTTACATTATCCTATCCCAAACCATGTTGCAAACTTTTTATTTCTTTCTTGATATTTGTCTTGAAGGACATTTGAGTCATGATTAACAATTAGCTTTTAAATGCCAATAGACATCCAAATGGTACTCTGTTCAACGTTTCTCCTATGTTACTGC
>CAIGRM010261476.1:0-13366 GCA_903798335.1 Fraxinus albicans | reverse complement strand
TGCTCTCATTCTAAGGTTTTAGACAAAGCGTGAAAAATAGAGATAATTTATTTTTTTGCATCTCAAGTTTGTATCAAATATCCTTGTACTATTTAAAATTTACCAATAAACAAAATTTTTTATTTCAATTTTTCTGTCTTCAACTATCTATCCTTCTTCTTCCCACATCCCATTGTCCCTGGAGAATAAGTCAAAAGAGCAATCAAGTATCAACTTTTTCAAAAGAAGATAAAGAAGACAAGATGAAGTGGAAAACAAATGCAATCCACTTTAGTCTACTTTTTCAAAGTCCAAGATCACCTTCATTATTCAAGATTCTTATTTTCGATTCAATGTAATTTCAAGTTCGAAACCTTAGCTATAAGAATGCTCTCATTCTAAGGTTTTAGACAGAGCGTGAAAAATAGAGATAATTTATTTTTCTGCATCTCAAGTTCGTATCAAATATCCTTGTACTATTTAAAATTTATCAATAAACAAAAATTTTTACTTCAATTTTTCTGTCTTCAACTATCTATCCTTCTTCTTCCCAAAGGTCAGAGGTAGATATCACAGACTTTGATACAAACTTGAGATGCATAAAAATAAATTATCTCTATTTTTCACGCTCTGTCTAAAACCTTAGAATGAGAGCGTTCTTATAGCTAGGACCTAAGTAATTCTCCGAGTGAGAGCATTCTCCGAGTCCATCAGTATCTGTAAAATCGAGTCTGTTGTTCGGATCCAGGTAATTCACAAGCTCCCCCTTGGACATAATGCTCACCCACAAAAATGGCGATCTAATTACTTCATAGGACCCATTTTTCGAAGGCGAGATTATTGACCCAGTAATATAAAACAGACCCATCTCACCAACACACTCCAAATTTTGGCATTTTGGTGGAATTTAATTTACCCAAATCTGCTTGGTCGGCTTCGGTTTTTAGATTGTGCTCAAAATTTACCCACAGGGCCACACCCACACTACCAGCGATGAAGAGGAAGCAGAAAAAGGAGGAAGGAGCCAAGATTTGATTCTGCCTTTGTATTTTCTGCTAAAAGAACATAAAATGAAAGAGGAAGTAGAAATTGCGTTTCCCGTGTTTTGGCCATTTTCCGTGTTTTATGAAGAAAACGTCCAAAACGTGATTTTTCACGTTTTGCGTTTTCTTCACAATTTTTTTTTTCAAAAATTCATTTCCAAAAATGGAAAAGAGAACGCGTTTTTGATGTTTTGAAAAATCAAAAACAGAAAACGGTTTGAAAACGACAAAGAGAACGGGGTCTAAATTGTTTTGAGAAATCTTTAAAAATAGCCTTATTTTAATGATGGAAATAAAAAAAAAAAAAAATCAGCACCAGTCCCCCGAAACCTACTTTCTTTTCTAACAAAATCACCTATGAGACTAAGTCTGATTTGAAGCTCTCCCACTCCGAGATGGGGCCATTGAAAGATATAAACAAAATAAATGGACAAGCAAGATCCACTCAATTATCCTAGACTTGGTTTGTAATTTAGCCCATGTTTAAGCCCTATTTTTGGGAGAAAATGCATTTTAAAATAGTGATTTTTTAAAAAACACGTTGTTAAAAAATAAATTTTTTTTTTAGATTTACGTGTAAATTTATTTTATGTGTAAATGTGTAGTTAAAAATGAGTTTTTTAAAAAAATGAATACTTAGTGTTCAAATTTAAAAAACTTTTTTTACTAGTCGACAGAGTTAATTAAAATTATTAAAAGTAGTCATAAAGCTTGAGGAGATCAACTCCGCGAGACAATTTACTAGACAACTAGGACAATAAGGACATTCATGCTTAATCTTGAAAAGTAACAAGTTTAAATGACTTGCAAGGATTAAAATGAGAGTAATCCCATACATTTTTTTAGCTTTGAGATAGTATAACCCCCCCCTTTCCACGTGTAGTTGTTTATTACAATTAGAGTATAGACTGTGCTAATACTAGGCTTATGACTGTATATACCAATATTCGTATTCGACGAGTGAATCTTTACAGTTAACTAAGATAGATAGTCTTAGGTCGCGGAACAATCCCTTAGACTACGAGATAGTAATTCTAAAGAAAAGAAATAAAGCTCTGCTTTGCTTTGAAGACACAATTCTTCAACAGGTTATAACAAATGAAAGTGACTCTGCAACGGATAATCTCTTTTTCAACTTCCCCCATTTTCGCCACCAAATGCTTAAAGAAACAGTAGATGCAAACAAAGAATTCAAAGAACCCCACACTAACCACGAATGGTTGTAATATAAATAAAGTGATGCTTCGTAATAAAGAAAATCCATCCCTTCTTCCTTACTCAAGAAAATTATAGACTTATCAATTAATTCATTAATCAAAAGCCACCACTCTATAATGCGGATGTGATGCCTGTGGTGGGGAGGGTAGAGAACAAGCAAAATGCCCCCAGAAGTATTCCTTTGCCATCCTCTTGTTACTCCGCTGATTCCAATTCTGCCCCGAGCCTCGTCAAAATCTGAGCATTCACGAACAGTACTGCATAACAAATATTGTCTAGGAAGAAGTATGGTACCTCCGAAAAGGAAGCTCATCCCGGTTCTTGTTTTTATTTTATTTATTGCATCAGTACTCCGACTTCTCAGACTCACGATAATAACTTCATCCCCATCTCTGCCTCCAGCCGGTTCACCTCTCGTTCGGCAGCAAAAATGTTCGTCATCTTCTTCAATGTGCAGGAATAACATTTCACCTGCAAATGCAAATGCCAGTATTCTTACTGAAAAGGAAAACCGATTTCTCTTGGATCTTGTTTCTAGGAGAATTCCCTGCAAACTTCTTGTTTTTGGACTTGAACCCCAATACTTGAGCCTAGCCTCTTTGAATGCTGGTGGTTTCACCGTCTTCATTGAAGACAATCCCGAGAAAATAAGCACTATGAGAGCTACAAACGAGACTCGAGTTTACAAAGTCGAGTACCAGAATATTGCTGCTGAAGCATACAAGCTACTCAAGCATGCCAGAGAACATCCAGATTGTTCACCTAGATTCCATCCGCCCAAATTATCAAGGTGCAAACTGGCATTAACAAACCTCCCACATGAAGTTGCCGATACAAAGTGGGACGTGGTGGTGGTGGACGGACCACATGGGGACACACCAGTTTCTCCGGGGAGAATGGCAGCCATATATACTGCTAGTATACTAGCACGAAAAGGAAATGTGACCGACATTTTAGTGCATGATGTAGATAGAATGATCGAGAAGTGGTTCTCGAGGGAATTTTTGTGCGAGAAGAACTTGGTTTCTTCGAAAGGAAGATTCTGGAATTTTAGAATATTCAGGGAGAGTAATGCCACCACATTTTGCACAATATAAACATACCAATACCACTTGCCAAACTCCATTTTTCACAGATTGCTACTGATGATTTTTCCTTCAAGGACTATGACAAGCTCAAGAACTGCGACAAATACTGCAGCCCAACCTCTAAAAATCTTGTGCATTAATAAACAGCCACACGGTTAGGCTCTTCATGGTGTATAATTTTGTGAAAGGACTCCGCACAAATTCCCAGTTTACAGACCATTGTAAGCTCAATTGTGAGACATAACAAGACAGTAATTAATTGAATCAGTGTTTATTTATATGAAAACGATCTGAACTTAAGGCAATAAAGATTCTGTTTCGTTTCAGAAGGCGCTGCTTGTGCATATTGCTTAAAAAGGTCCTTAGTAGTAAATAGGTAAGTTTTGAAATAAAATAAGTTGATCGTTTACTTTTACATTAAATTCTTAAAATAATTAACTTTTATTACATCAAAATTAAAAATATAACTTATTCAGCCCCTGCTTGATGAGAATTAAAAACAAATTTTTAGTAGATTATAATAAAAATTGATGAAACGTGAATACGTGATTCAAAACGTTATGGGTCCAATAAAATGTGTGATTAAAATTAATTATTGACTTTAACTTAAATTAAAATTTAGATTTTAGTCTCTACCAAACAGGCGCTCAAATATGTCAAGGATAACCAATGAAAATTACTTATTTTAAAACTTATTATTCTGTTTACAAGTAAACTTAAAAGTCTACCCAAACATGCTAAAACATTTCCAAGTAGATAAGTACGGGTCTTTTAAAAAAATGTTTGTTATTCGAACTTAAAAATGAGTGTGTTACTTATTTTGTTAGTACTCCTAAGTTCCTAACTTCTTGCAAAAAAAGAAAAAAAGTAACTATATATAAAATTTAGGTAACATTTAACCTTAGACAAGCGCGCACAAGTCAATATCGAAGAATAAGTCTCTCTAAGTGATTGAGTTTCTCGATTTTTAATTAATCATCACAAGTCACTTTAATAAAATTGTGACTACTCGAAAGACGTATTAGCAAAGAGAAGAGAGGTTTGCATGACTGCTGCAATTCCAATTTTATTCAAGTAAATGCTCAGTAAATGTTGATGGAATGAATCCATCCAACTTTTTACAGATCTCATTTCTATTAATTAATGCAGAATTAGTCTTTAAATGGGGTATATAAAGCATCCCAAAGTGAAAATTACCTCCAGTTAATAAGCAATCATGTCAAGAAATTTGAAAGAAGATGAAAATCGTCAGAATCTGGGTGAGTTTTAGTACGATATTATTGTATGTTTTTGTTATTCCATTCAATATAATTATTTAACAATGTTTTGCAGGTTTAAAGATTCTATTATACAATAGTACTGAAGAAGAAATTAATCGAACAAAGCACGTAGTATCATGGAATAGCCTTCTTATTCCAATGTTTCTTAGGTATGCATTGCTCCTTCGCTTTGATGATTGCAATTAATTACCTTTACGATTGCCAAATCCGATTCATTTTGGTAATCCTAGACTGAATATGGACGATGGCGAGGAATTGACAGAACAGGAAACCACCCTTTATGATCGCCAAATCCGAGTCTGGGGTGTCGATACTCAACGAAGGTAGAATTTGGAATTCAATTAGAATCTAAATAAATTATCAGTAGCTTTTAAATTTGTGTTAGAATCCAAATAACTTCAGGTTGAGCAAATCTCGCGTATTTGTCAGTGGAATCAAAGGTACCGTTGTTGAGGTAAATTTTCAAAGAAAAAGAAATCCTCATTGTTGGTTAGGACATTGTATGCACTACTGATAAGAGACTAGGGAAAATCGTCGTTTGTTGCAGTTTTGCAAGAATATTGTACTAGCAGGAGTAGGTAGTTTGACAGTAAATGATGACCGTACGGTAACCGAGGAATTGTTGTCTGCCAATTTCTTAATCCCTCCGGACGAGAATGTGTATAGTGGGAAATCTATTGCCGAGCTCTGTTGTGATTCCTTGAAAGATTTCAATCCTATGGTTCGTGTTTCGGTTCAAAAAGGTTGTCTCCTTAATGTCGTTTGTTCTNAGAATATGTATAGTGGGAAATCTATTGCCGAGCTCTGTTGTGATTCCTTGAAAGATTTCAATCCTATGGTTCGTGTTTCGGTTCAAAAAGGTTGTCTCCTTAATGTCGTTTGTTCTGCAGTGTCTTGTGTGATTCATTTTTATCTATTCCTTCTTTTCTCACTAATTAGCCCTTTGAATATGAAAGTTAGGCAACTAATTTTGATTTCTTTTACGCTCAAATTTTGCAGGTGATTTGTTAAACTTCGATGTGGATTTCTTTGACAAGTTTGATGCTGTAGTTGTCAGTTCTTGCTCACTTTCAACAAAAGTATGGAGTTGATCTCTCTTAAAAACCTGTAAATTTATTGAACGCGTGTATATATTAGATGTTTATCCATTGCGTATATCTTTCAATCTATTATCTTAGAAGCATCCATAAATTTTCTTTAGAAACTTATCTGCTGCAGATATCAGTTAATGAGAAGTGCCGCACATTGTCAAAACAGGTTGCATTTTATACAGTTGATTGTAGAGGCTCCTGCGGTGAAATATTTGTTGACTTGCAGAATTACGTCTATTCCAAGGTTATTCTCTTCTTAGAACTCTTCAACTACAATGCGTTACTTTTGTTTATTATGCCTCCGTTACAGTTTCTGTTTTTTATTGAACCCACAAGTACTATCCACTTCTCCATTGCTCATTTCTTGAAAAGTAACTTCTTAGTTAAAAAAATTGAAACCCGAACAGAGACTACATTGTATAGAGCAGCGACAGATTCTAAAAGCTTAAGCTATTTTGAAAGAGAACATGTTCATTTATTTAACTTTAGAGATCAATAGGAGCAACTCTTAAACTCATATTCTTCCTCTCTGTTGGCAGAAAAAATCTGATGAAGAATGTCTACTGGAATACTCAAGTTTTGAGGCAAGAAACGTTGATCTGTTCTTCGACTTTGTGTTATCTAATTTAGCTGTGAATTGTTTGCTTCTCCAGTTATAAAGTGTCTGTTATTTCCCTTATACACCAAATATAATTTTGTTGAGAAGTTCAGTGACATCTCAATTTCTGCTTGCAGGAAGCTATTACTATCCCATGGAGAACTCTTCCGAGGGGGTTGTCCAAGTTATATTTAGTTATGAGAGGTGTAATTTTGAACGATTTATTTCTTGTAATAGAATGGTTGAAGGACAAGATAAAGAGTGAAACTGTAAATCCGTGTGTTTGGCGTATTTTCTTTCTGTTTATGATTGCTCTCGGAAGGAGGCCTAGTTCTGAATTCCAAAAATGTTTCAGTGATAGAGCAGTTTGAAGAGATTGAAGGGCGCAATCCTGGAGAAATTTCGACTGCTGACCTCTTGAATGTTCAAAGGTTGAGGAAGAAACTTTGTGAGATAAATGTATATATCTTCAATTTTTTCTTTTCATTTTTCATTGTGTATATCCTTTGTCTCCCTATCCGAGTTTATATCTGTCGTGCAGTCGTTGAATGAATCAGAGATCCCTGATTCTCTTCTTCAGAGGCTGTTAGAAGATGGTACAAGAGAATCTTCTCCTGTTTGTGCCATAATTGGTGGAATTCTTGGACAGGTATCAGCATTTTAGCTTCCATCTTGAGGTTACTTTTGTGCCTAGCAGCATGTTTGGCTAAGCTTAATTAATTACTTGGCTTTAGGTTTATGTTTATCATAAGCTAAAAGAGTTTACTTATTTTGACAGTAAATGATGGCTACTTTCTATGTTGTGTAATCACTTATTGATTTATCTATATGTTATAGGAAGTTATTAAAGCAATATCAGGTAAAGGAGACCCTCTCAAGAATTTCTTCTTCTTTGATGCAATTGATGGCAAAGGCATAATTGAAGACATCTCTCATGTGCAAGTGCTCGAGACGGAATTCAGAATGGGGTCTGTCGAGTGTGTTGAAAATATTATAGAGATACCGTTTTAATATATTCCTCGCATGAATAATAAGACTAGTTCGATGTTTGATAATAATTCACATTAGATAGATACGTCCTACATAAATTATTCCAAATTAAATGAACAATAATAGTAAAGGGATGAGCTTCAACTACAAGCTCAAGCAAAGTTAATAGGCCATGTTTGATAAAGGACTTTTTCCAAGGAAGTGGGAAAAAGGAATCCATTTTCCAACTTTGAACCCGTTTGATAGACAATACTTGGCCTAGAATTCATTTTCTACTTACCAACCTCACGCGCAAACTTTCTTGCTTTTTAAGGAATTTGTTTTCTTTGGTTTTTTGGTGGGAATATGATTTTCCATCCTTTTTTTTTTTTAATTTGCAATTAGAACAAAAATCTATTCATTTAATTGACAATACAATTTGCATGAAAAATAAAGTCAAACGAACACAAAAAAAATTCAGATTTTTTTGTTCTTTTTGGCAATCCAAACAAATTTTAATATAGATTATAAAAAAATTAATCCCAATGGCAATCCAAACAAATTTTAATATAGATTATAAAAAAATTAATCCCAAAAAGTAACAATTTGCATGACAAACAAAGTCAGATGGATTAGATGGAAAATTATACCAATCAAACACAATTAATTACAATTCCCAGTAAAACAATTTTTAGGCAATTCAATTCCTTGGAATTCATTTTATTTTCACCCATTTTTCACATTTGCAATCAAACGGATCCTTCGATTTTTCTAGAAAATTACACCAGAATATACACATTCAAGTGTGTGTAACATTGTCCCTCCTACAAAGATTATGTTAAAATGAATGGATAGTTGGACATTAATGCTTAAGAGTGGAGTGTCAGTGACAAACGCGAGCAAAGTCATTCAATATTTCAATAAAACTCGAGAAAGCAGGTTTTCTTACATGTGACTTGTCTGTTATAGCTTTTTGATAATTGTTTGAGCCTAGTGCATCGTCCACTAAGTGCGAACTGATATATCAACTGACATGCTTGACATATATCCAATGGTCCAAACAAATTGAATGGTGTTCAACCACTCATTCAGTATTTCATTGCCCCATGTTCTCAAGCAAGATTCCATTATCATTTACTTTCGATTTCGTTTTTGCTCTACACATAAGCTCCTGTTTGATTTAGCTAAAAAATTGATAAAATTTAAGTCAAATCAATAATTAATTTTTCATAGAATTCACAACTTATATCAATTTTTAACCACACATTTAATTAATTTTTTTTTTTCAAAATCTACTTAAAATCTATTTTTTAATTAAACCAAACATAGGTCTAATCTCCTTTAGATAACAAAGATTATAATCTAAAAAGTTATGGGATCTTAAATTTCATAGATCACTGCTTAGAGAAACTTCAATGCGACAATGTGTAGTGTTATACATATAGCAATGTACATGAGAGATGATGCAAAGAAATAATGAAGATAAATTTTAAATCGAGGTATCCTCGCATGAAAATGAATTGTAAATGCTATCTAGTACAACATTCACATGAGCTAGACATTCTCCACATTTTTGCTTATCATGTAAACGTTTTGGAGCTAGGTGACATACTTGTTAGTTCAATCCATGACCCACGGAGGTGCTCATAATGTGAATCTATGTGAATGAAGAACTGAGTTATTTATACCAAGTGTTTTGAAGATTTTGCAGTGATTTAACCATTCACTAAAGTTGGAAATGTTCTGCTTCTCAATTTAACATATATTTGATGTAGTTAAAAAAATTAGATTTTTAGTAAATTTTGATAAAAATTGATCAAATGTATGGTTGAAAAGCTAATAAAAATTATGAGTCTCATAAAATATTTTATAAAAATTAATTATTTATTTGACTTAAATTTTTGTCAATTTTTTAAACTGCACCAAAGTAGGGCTTAGTTCTTTGAAATTGCATATGAACTGGCGTGACAAATAATCTAAATCATATTTTTATCTACTAAAATAGAACTAAAATATCACATGATGATACCAAAAATTGCACCTGTTGAATTTCGAGTTTGACGACTAAGAATGAACACGAACGTGATTTTTGGGTACACGAAATAAAGGCGTCGAGACGTGCCCTCGTCGCCCCTCCGATGCTTAAGTCAGTGAGAGAATATGAAAAAACTTGGACGTTGAAATTGAAAGTAAAAACGTACCTGAATAATGATCTTTGGTTTCATATTTATAGAGGTAAATAGTGCATTCCTATTAGGACTTGATTTGCTACGTGTCCTCATCCTATGGATTTCTACTTGAGATGAATATTGCACTGCAACTATAAATTTAGTCATAGTTTGACTATAACACTCATCGATATAAACTCCTTCTACATAGGAATTTTAACTTAAGATATTTGGATAGACTTAGAATTCCTAGAAAGTAAAACCAGTACATGTCTAAGGGAACCTTTGAGTTCAGCTAGGGAAAATGTCTGAGGCCACAACAATCTTTCGGGTCATGCATCCTCGAGGACATATCTCAAGGACGGTTGTCACCAAATTAAGCAAAACTAATGGCTGAGATCCTCGAGCATCCTTGAGCATGCTCGATGGGGTCGTACATCCTCGATGACTTGTTCCACATAAAGGAATGATGCTCGGGTTTATTATCATCGAGCTTAAAGGTGACCATATCATCACATATATGATGATGAATAGTATATATCATTATAGCATAAGCTATAATTAACCAATTAAAATGTTCATTTTGAAAATTTAATTCGATTGATATATAATTACTATTTAAATGTCTCAAGGAGGATGTTATTTAAATACTGTCACTAATACTTGAGGCAAAGGAGGCACTTTCTAGAGATATCGTGAAACCACCAACCACTTCAAATCAAAGTAAGAGGAAGGCTCCCTTGGGGCCAGGAGTATAAAGGGTGCACTAAAAAAAAAAAAGAGAAAAATGTTGAATGTACAACCTCTTTACATAATCGCGGGCCCCACACCCATGTGAGAGGATTGTCAAAATATTTGTGTAAAAATGCTATGAGTGTAACATTTCTCAAGTAAAAAAGTATGATAGGGAAGTCGAATCGACCCATCATTTTAACTTCAAGGTATGTGACAAAGATTAAGCCATATTTAATACCAATCTTTCAAATTACATTATTTCAAAACTCATTTTCAACCTCACATTCTTTAATAAAATAATATTTTTCATCAAACCAATAACTTTTCCTTATTTTTTAACCACTTATTTTCCATCATATCACTATTTAAAATACATTTTTGTCTCGATAATATCCATTAAACATTGCCTACAATAAACAAAAACGAAGAGGTCCAACATTCTACAGCTTTCTGTAGATTTATACTATGAAACCGAGACATGACCACATGAAGAGCACAACAAGTCAAGAGTGAGGCCATGGAACAGTTATCCATGTGCCCCCTCATCCCACCCCTTGTTAATCCCAAATTTTACATAACTGAACATGCATTAGGGTTTTCATCACTGAAGATCTGTGGAGCATATTCAAATTCAATATTTTCTTGGACAAATCTTGGAGGTTGAATCTGATAGTTTTGAGGGTAGTTATAATGGTAGAATTCATTCTTTTTCAACTCGAATTTAGTGTCATCCTCGGGTTCGGCCCCGGGTTTAGCCGGTGGTTCTTCACCACCACCACCACTGATAGCGCCACCATTGTCGCTGCCACCTGGCCCACCTCCTTCTTCCTTGTTTCCTTTCACCTCTTCAACACCTTTCTTGGCTTCCTTTTTCTCGTCCTCGGCCTTCTTCTCGTCTTTACCATCTTTATCTTTCTCTTTTTCGTCCTCCTTTTTATCCGGTTCCACCTTCATGATATCTGCGTGCTTTCCCGTTCTCTTGTATACATAATCAACGAGTTTTGCAGGCTCAAACATACCTTTCACTGTCACTTGTGAACTCTTTAGGTCTGGCACTGCACTTTCCACTCCTACAAATCAAAACTTTACCATGTTAATTAACATATTATATATTATCTAAGAGCTAAGAAGCCCGTTCAGCTAACTTATGAGTTATGTCAAGTTACTTCGTTTGGGATTTGCAGTACATAATATACTCTGATTGACTTGACAATATATTTGGGGTCGACTATACGTTTTTGCTAGCAATTGCAAGTTCACGAATGATCCGTCTATGCCAAAAACTGTACAAAGATTCTTGAGGAATTAATCTTGATTAAAATACAGTTTGAATTGACCTCAATATATAATCACTATTGATGAAAATAAAGAATACAATTATTTTTGCACATACAGCTGAAAAGGGCAACAAAAGCACAAAAATAATTACTATATCTGTATCTAAAAAAATTTAAATAAATAATTTTTTTTTATTAGTGAAAGTTTAAAATAAAATTAAGAAAAAAATGAAGTTACCTTTCATTCTCTGTATTCTCTTTCTGATTTCTTGAGCACAAGCCTCACAATGCATGTTTACATGCAAGATTACTGTAATCACCGGAGGCTAAAAAAAAATACAATTATTTTTCAAACAACAAAAAAATTCTTTTAAAATAATTAAAATAAAATTTAAAAAATACAAACCTCCGGTTTTTTCTCTTCGGCTTTAGCCACCTCTTTTTCTTCCGGTTTCTTAGGTTCTTCCGCCGGCGGTTTTGGGATTGGAGAGAGAAGCTCCACCTGCCGGTGGCTCTTCCTTTGAACCCTTTCCAAAACCTTAATTGGATCTGCCTTTTCACCTTTCACAATCACCTTACTCGTATTGTAGTCTGTTATTACATCCTCTACCCCTGCAAAATAAATTTAGGATCAACTAAATCCTTTTCTTTTCTTTTCCCTTCTATTCATTCGTACACAACATTTTAAAATCTGAAAAAGATCTAATTACCTTGGAAGCCTTTGAGGCATCTTTGGACTTTCCTGGCACAACCTTCACAATGCATGTAGACTTTCAGGATGATTTCTTGCGGTGGCGGCGCCGACTCTTTGGATTCCTCAGATTTCTTTTCTTCTTTCTTTTCCTCACTCGGGTTCTCATCAGCTTTTGGTGCTTCTCCTTTCTTCACTTCTTCCTGGGGCTTCTTCGCTTCCTCTGGTTTCTTTTCTTCCTGCAACACAAAAAATAAACAAAATACACCAGTTTCATAGCAAAAAATCAAGATTTTACAGTGTACGTAATATATGTAAATACAGGTACCTCCCCCATTGGTTTTCCTCTGGTTGGGAAATGTATTGGAGATGGATTCACGCACTGACAATTTCACTGTGTTCTCTCTCTCTCTATTTTATACACTAAAAGAGAGGATAGGTTTTGGCCACCGGATCTAGTAGGCACTCGATGTGTCATCATATAAGTGACGTGGCTCTTATATTGGTGGCACGTGCACTAGAAGCGTACGTTAGCAGATTCATACGAAAGTAGAACTTTCACGACTTCGGAATACGTTTACTGTTGTTGTATAGAAAATCAGAAAGACACTGTACTTGATCCTATCATAAATAGAAATACATGGCACGCATAAAAAGTAAAAAACCAATAATTTCCTTAATTTACGTATTATTCAACCAAAGCCATAAACATAATGACTTTCTTACGTGTAATTATGCCTCATTTTGGTAGATGTTAAAATCAAAATATTAATAATTTTTCATAAAAGTTGATGAACTTTGTAGAAAAATTATGGATCCAATAAAATATGTGATTAGTGAGCAATGCTACATGTACAACATTGGATTACAACCTCTCACAATGGAGGTGGGTCCCGCAATTAAAATAATAGTGGGATCCACCTCCCTTGTGAGATGTTGTAACCCAATGTTGTAATCCAACATTGTACAAGGAGTATTATTCTTAAAATTAATGATTGATTTTGACTTGAAATTTTAATTGAATTTTAATCCCAACCAAATAGGACAGTATCACAAAGCATGGAAAATCCTTCGTTATCATCAATAGGGAATTTCTCAACCACAGTCCTCAAACATTACAACTTGTTGCATTGTGGTCCACATTCATTATTTAATCACATTTACGACCCCAACCAAGGGTGGACCCCGGGGGTTCTGGGGGCATGTGCCCCTAACTTTTGAGATTTTTT
>CAIGRM010261435.1:0-11841 GCA_903798335.1 Fraxinus albicans | reverse complement strand
AGTTTAAGTACATCCCAATTAGGTTGGCACCTACTTAAGTATTAACTATAATTTAGTTGTTCAAAAATTATATATTTTAATATTTGTATATCCTCATTTCAATTATTTACTTTTTATATATTTGTTCAAAAATTATATATTTCAAATTTAAAAAAAAAAAATTTCACGGGCAGCGGGTTAACCGCGGTCCGTGAAGGTGCAACCCGCGAAGCCCACAGGTCACACCTCCTTGACCCGTGAACCGCCCGCTTGGGTTACGGGTAAGCCCGCGATCCCGGGTTGATCCGGGCCGGTTTTCACGGGTTTGGCCGGCCCGTCCATCTTGACACCTCTATCTGCCATGATCCTACTCAACCAAGTAGTCTATACTTCATTGAAAACAATGGTGGTACTGGTGCTGTTCTTGTCACTCAAACGCTAGATGCTAGCAACTATTACTCGTGGGCTCGATCCATAAAAAGGGCACTACGCATAAAGAACAAATTGGGTTTTATAGATGGAAGCATATGTGAACCGAAAGATTCAAATGACCCAATCATGGAGCATTGGTTGCGGTGCAATGATATTGTCATCACCTGGTTGCAGAACACAATGGCTGTGGACATCAAGTACAGCACCACCTATGCTGAGACAGTTCACTAGCTTTGGATAGAGCTGGAGCAGTGATTCGCCCAATAAAATGCACCTAGGATCTTTGAGGTTAAACAGGCCATAACCATGCTGCTGCAAAATCAAGACCCAGCGAATGTCTATATCTCCAAACTTAAGGCACTTTTAGATGAACTATGAGGTGATACCTAACTGCAGCTGTGGAGGCTTGAAAATTGTGGTCGAAAATCAGCAAAGGAATTGGGTAATGAAATTCCTAATGGGGCTCAATGATTCTTATAAAGGAATCAAGGCACAACTCCTACTGATCAAGCCCTTCCCAAGTTTAAAGAAGGTGTACTCAATCATACAGCAGGAGGAAAAGAGGAGAGAAATTTCAACTGAAAGTGGTGGACCTGAACCTATGGCCCTTGTCTCCAGGAGAAACTATAGAGAAGGTGGGAAACAAAATTACACGGCACAAAAGATAGAAGGTTATTATTGCACTTTCTGCAAAATACCAGGACATTCCACTGAAAGATGTTTCAAAGCTAATCCAGCCAAATCAGTCTGCTCTTATTGTCGAATTCCTGGCCCGATAAGTGTTTCAAACTACATGGATATCCATCAGGCCATAAGTTTGAAGGGAAAGCGAGACCACTAGCAAATCATTCAGTTGCATCCCTGCCAGCTGCACAGGAAATAGTGAATCCCAAGTCTCAGGTGTCATTAAGTCAGGAACAATATTCCCAGCTTATGGCACTTCTCAGACCAACCACAGCATCTCAATTCCCTTCCTACTCAGTGAATAATGTTCAGTATGCTGGAACTCCCTCACCATCTGATGAAAACATACATCAACTTTCTGGTACATCCTTGTGCATGTCTATTTTAGAGTCAAAATTTTCTAACGTTTTAGAAGTTTCCTGGATCCTAGACACAGGGGCTATTGACCACATGATTTGCTCGATCTCATTATTTTCCTCCATTCAGAAGTTTCTTATTCAGTATCCTTACCAAATGGTAACAAGGTTCCAGTCACACATATATGGACAGTAAAACTCACAGAAACGCTAACATTCTATGATGTTCTTTGTGTACCAAATTTCTCATACAATCTGATTTCTGCTAAGAAATTGACTCAAACCCTTAACTGTTGTCTGATCTTTTTATCTCAATTTTGTTACATCCAGGACCTTTCACTTTGGAAGACGATTGACATGGGTGAAGTCAAGGAGGGACTCTACCATATGAAGCTTGGAAAAATCTCTCATTCAGCTCTAATGGATTATTCCACCAGTTTAAACAATCTGCCTTTTACTTATGTTTCAGCCTCAATAACTAATGAGGCTCAATCTTTTGATGTTTGGCATTATAGGCTAGGGCACCCCTCTTATTCTATTTTCAATGTTGATGGTGAAGTTCAATTTTCAAACATTTCAAATGATGAACTCTGTTCTATATGTCCCTCTAGCTAAGTTGTACAAACTCCCTTTCCCTGTGAGCACACACAAAGCTAAAAGATGTTTCGAATTAATACATTGTGACATTTGGGGGCCCTGCAATGAAACTGGAAGTGATGGATCCAAGTATTTCTTGACCATCGTGGATGATTTCAGGAGGAGTACTTGGGTGTATATGTTAAAACTAAATTCTGTAGCCACCACTGCACTTCAAAACTTCTGCACTTCGGTAGAAACTCAATTTGAAACCAAGGTTAAAGTCATTCGAACTGATAATGGGGGGGAGTTCAATATGAGGGATTTCTATCTCAAAAAGGGGATCATACATCATAGAACCTGTGTGGAAACACCGCAACAGAATGCTGTGGTGGAAAGGAAGCATCGGCATATCCTCAACACAGCTAGAGCATTAAGATTTCAAAGTGGAATCCCTCTCAAATACTGGAACTACTGTGTCCTAACTGCCGTCTACCTGATTAATAGGACACCATCTCACATTTTAAATAACAAAAGCCCTTATCAAATCCTTTTTGACAGAAAGCCAGACTACTTGCAGCTCAAAGTTTTTGGCTGTCTAACATTTGCTACCACCATTGTTAATGGGAGACATAAGTTTGATCTTAGAGCAAGGAGGTGTGCTTTCATAGGATATCCTTTTGGTGTCAAAGGATATACCATACTGGATATTGAAACTAAGAAGATAATTGTTTCCAGGATTGTAGCTTTTTATGAAAACATTTTTCCTTTTAAAACTGAAAATCCCACCAGCAAAAATCAAGAAAAATTCGATCAAAGTAATGATATTCTTCCTCAAAATCCTGTTTTTCATGAAGAATTTAGCATGTCCACACCAACACAAGATGTCGTCATGATTCACCAAGCTCTGAATCCCAGAACACAGAGCTTTTAGAAAATGCTTCACAAAGCCTTAACCACTGAGCCTGAACCAGAGCCTGCAGATGAATTTTATAAAATTCCTGATCCACCATCAGACATTATATCTGTCACTCACTTACCCCGTAGGTCTGCTGGAATTCGAAAGGCACCAACTCACCTGCAGAACTTTATATGCCAGCAAGCTGCTTGCCTTCACCCATCTCAAAAGTCAAACAAATTGAAGGGACTGAACTCCACAGGTAAGCAATATCCTCTTAATGCTGCTATTTCATATGAAAAATTGTCAATCCCATATAAAGCTTTTGTTACCTCTCTCACATCACATTCAGAACCTAGAAACTATCAGGAAGCCAAAGACTCACCAGAATGGTGTGCTGCCATGAGAAATGAGATTAAAGCACTTGAGATTAATGACACCTGAGATCTTGTGTTTTTACCACCTGAGAAGAAGGCAATAGGATGCAAATGGGTATACAAAATCAAGTTTAATGGTGATGGAAGCATAGAGAGGTTTAAAGCAAGATTAGTTGCTAAAGGGTACACACAATAGGAGGGATTTGATTATCACGAAACCTTCTCACCTATGGCTAAGCTTGTCACTATCAGGACCCTATTGGCCCTGACTGCAATAAAGGGTTGGAGCCTTTTCCAATTCGACGTCAATAACGCCTTCTTGCATGGGGACTTAGAAGAAGAGGTATATATGGAGCTTCCCCCAGGTTACTCAAACAATGACAGGAAGAAGGTTTGTAAGCTAAAGAAAGGCTTGTACGGGTTAAAACAGGCATCACGCCAATGGTAATCCAAGCTCTCTAAGTTCATCATTGAGCTAGGATATGTCCAATCCAAGGCAGACTATAGTCTATTCACTAAAGGGATTGGAGACTCCTTTACTGCCATTTTAATATGCGTTGATGATATAATTGTTGCAGGGAATGGTCTTGACACAATCAACCATCTAAAAGGCTGCCTACATGAGCAACTTAAAATCAAAGATCTGGGGAAGTTGAAGTACTTTCTTGGTATAGAGGTGGCCAGGTGTGCAGAGGGTCTTCACATATGCCAACGCAAGTATGCTCTTGACATACTAAGTGATTCAGGGACAATTGGCTCAGCACCAGCTAGGATCCCCTTGGATCAAAATGGAAAATTAACAAAAGATGAAGGAGAACTTCTCCCTTATCCGGCACTTTACAGAAGACTGATAGGCCGATTGCTGTACTTAACCATTACTAGGCCAGAAATCTCATACTCAGTCCAATTATTGAGTCAATTTATGTGTACTCCTCGACTACCACATTTACATGCAGCACGTAAGGTTCTAAGGTACATTAAGAGGGCTCCAGGACAAGGCTTGTTCTATTCAGCAAATTCAAAGGAACAACTCCATGGATATTGCGATTCCGACTGGGAAGCGTGTCCTGAAACTAGAAGATCAGTGAGTGGATATTGTGTCTTCATTGGAGAGTCTTTGGTATCTTGGAAATCCAAGAAGTAGCACGTCGTTTCCAGGTCCTCCTCAGAAGCTGAGTATAGAGCGATGGCCAATCTATGTTGTGAATTAACGTGGTTCCGATATCTACTTAAGGATTTAAGAATAGCTCATCCTCAAGCTGCCTTGATGTACTGTGACAACAAATCTGCAATACACATTGCAACAAATCCGGTTTTTCCCGAAAGAACCAAGCACATAGAGCTTGATTGCCACCTAATTCGAGATAAGATACAAGAGGGAAGCATTGATGCATTATCACAAGACATGTTCCCAGCAAATCGCAGACAACAGACATTCTCACCAAGGCTTTGAGTTCTCAAAGTTTTTATTCATGTATGAACAAGATGGGAGTTCTGGACATATACTCTCCATCTTGCGGGAGGCTACTGAAAAACAATGAAAAAGTTGAGCTGGAAGACCACATCAGCAACCAGTCCATTCAGCAAGAAACAGATCAGTATCATCCTAAACCGATTCTAGAAGAAAGCATGGAAGGATCTAGTAGCTAAATCAGTTTCTCCACCTCAGCATTTTTCTATTTTTCTGTTTTGCTCCTCTGCTCCACTCATCAGTGTATATTCCTTTTTTGTTATAGGTGTAACTGTAGTATATAAACAGTTGTCTAGTACCTTTGTAAATAAGAGAAAATATGTCCAATACAAATTCTCTCCAATTATTCCTCAAACAAATTCTCCAAGTTAATTACATTTGAAGATATTTTTTTAATCTTCAATTGTTGAAAGGTAGGGATTCATTTCAAGCATTCCGAGAGATGAGAGTGGAGTGAGGAGAGTGGGCAGATGATTTCTTGGATATTCTGCCAATTCTCGTATTTCCATTCGTTCCATTAATTGATACAGAAATATATATTTTGCTCCTTTTGTTTCTTTACATCACAGCAATTTCACAACAATAAACTTAAATTCCCAGTTCATGTACATAATTTACAAATTGCAGCAGTAGAAATCAGAGTTCTATCACTATCAAAAGTGTCATTCCTTGGAGAAGCCAGATAATTTACAACCGGCAAAATATTTTCACATATCGTGAGTACACTCTCTGACAATAGAACATTTTAGTTTGATCCCAAAACATTTGTTAGATTGTATGAATAAAACAATTATGGAGACTCATGCATATTTAAGTTAATTTTTCTTTTTAACAAATTTGCATATCAGGATCTTTGACCTATGTAGATGACTTGTGCCAATAAAACTTCAGACATTAGCCCCTGCTTGTCTCTCATTCTTCAAAACCTCTTTTTTCTACATACTCATCGTCGAAAATCAATGGTCATATCATGGCCTCAAAGTATTACTCTACAATTATAGCCTGGACCGTGGGCATCAGTTCACAAGTGTAAACACATTAAAACACGTATCCATACATTTGGCTGAATGCAATATAAGAGTTTTGATCATTTAGCAATGTTTTTGAGTTAGGAAGTGGATTTTACATTTTGTTACAGTCAATCGAAAAGTATCTATATAATTCACAGTATAAATAGATCAGTGCTTTTAAGAACAAGAACCTATGAAAGAATTCGCCGATAGTTAAAATAACAAATAGATGTTGATACAAACATTTTGAGAAGAAATATCCATATGCAATGCCATAAGATTACAGAATCAAACCTGAGCAATTTGTGGTCTTGAACACCTCATTTTCCCAGTTAAAAGTAAAATCCTCGTTCTTGCATGCAAACTCTGTAAAGTTTTGCACAGCAACACAAATTATAAGCAGTGTTATAGAAAAGGTTTGATCTAAGGACTCACAAAACAAGTACTTTGATATTTATATTCTAATAAGATTTGGGTGAAGGCCAAAACCTATCCTCTAATCCAGCATTTAAACAAGATTCACTTCATGATCGATGGCTTTTGAATTAACAAAAAACAGACATACATCAAATGAAACAGCGCAAGAAGTATAAAGGCCGACAAAGATCCAACATGGATTAAGCAACTTACCACTCCAAAAACAAGCACGAACGCACTAAAAAATTCTCCCACTCTAACAAAAAAAATTCAAAATTCTGGTAAAGAAAAATGAATAAAGCTCGTTACTTGCCCTGTTTATAACCGTACAAATGACTTAACCGCTTTAACGTAAATACAACCTTGAATTGTAACCGATGAAAACATGTATCTTTCAGGCATTTCGTCGAACAGATGGTGTATTTTCTTCTTCTTCCTCTTCTTCTTCTTTTTGCACTGTGCGCTGTGCGCATATAGGTCTAAACAGATCCCTCTTCTCTTTATAATGTTGCAGTTAAGGATTTTCCTCTGGTGGGTTGGTTTTTGTGCAATTCTGGATCATGAGTTGAGTGGCATCTTGTGAAATGCATTCAAGAGCATATATCATGGTTACAACTTCGCTTCTCTGTAGCATTTGTATCTTATTAATATACATATTCCAACTTCCAGCACCAATATTTCTCCGTCCAACTAGAAGAAGATGATGATCCAATGGGCTGTGCAGACTCCCACTTCGTTTTTGGATAGATGACGCTATATTCTTGTTGTTTGAAATCATGTTTAGAGTTGAGGGACCAAGTGTGTGGATAAATTGGAAATGAATTGTATAAACAAAAATAGGGGGAATTGCATTTTGCCCAAGTGGTCGCACGGGCAAATGAATCTCGCGGTTGCATAAGGCTCTTAGTGGTTACACCATGCAACCGCATGGAAATAGCCAATGTGGCCCCATGGGCATTGAAAATAACTGTTAGGCTGATTTTCAGATTTGAAATCTGGTTGCTTTTTGCCAAAAAGTTCCACCTTTTCATGGAGGGTTGAAACTGTGATGGGATGATTGAAAAGTGAGAGTTTATTAAATTCGACCTTATGTGCGGAATAATACAATTAACAAGCAATAAGTCAATTTTTAATTATTTCTAAATAATTAGTCAACCAATTCAATTATCCTATTCGGGTGAAGGAATTGTTAAACTATGTACTATTGAGGACGACTCTAACAAAAATAATTCTTTTGCTTATATGATTGATTCATTTAATTTATGACATGGTAGATTAACACATATAAGTATTAGCACTATGAAAAAAATGGTTAAATGTGGAATAGTATAATGTAAAGTCGATAACTTAGAAAAATGTGAAACTTGCATTAAATCTAAGATGATTAAACATACATTTCATAGCGTAGAAAGATAATATAATCTACTTGAACTTGTGCGTTCAGATATTTGTGAATTGAATGACATGCTTAAAAGAGACAGTAGTATATATTTTATTACATTCATTGATGATTGTTCTAGGTATACTTATGTATATTTATTAAAACATAAAGATGAACTTTTAATGCCTTTTAAAGTATACAAGGTTAAAGTTGAAAATTAATTAGGAAAAAAATAAAGACTCTAAGAAGTGAGATGTTGAGACTACTTTTCAATTGAATTCAACCAATTTTGTGAACAAAAAAGCACAATACATCAATGTTCTACACCACATACACTTCGACAAAATGTCTACTAGAAAGAAAGAATAAGCCATTCTTAGAAATGATTAATGCCATGTTATTAAATGCTGAATTATTATTTGCATTAGCATCAATATATGATTTACATGTTCATCAAATGGATGTCAGATGACATTCCTAAATGGAGATTTCGAAAAGGAGGTCTATATGGAACAACGTGAAGGATTTGTTCTACTGAGATATAAACATAAGGTCTACAAATTAGTTAAATTCTTATATGAATTAAAATGAGCGCCTAAAAAGTGGCATGAGAAATTTGACTCTAAAATTATGTCAAATGGTTTTAATCATAATTCAGTAGATAAATGTTTATATACTAAAGTGTGTGATAGTATAAAAACATTTGTATGTTTTTATGTGGATGTTATGATATTCAGTAGTAATGACATAGAAGGGATTAAGGAAATGAAGAGATTTTATCTTCCACATTCAAAATGAAGAATCTTGGACAAATGGATACTATCATTAGTATTAAAGTTAAAAAGGGTAGTGAGGGTTATACATTAAATCAATCACATTATGTTGAGAACGAGACAAATAAGTTCAAACATTTGAATATCCAAGTATCAAGTTAATAAAGGAAAATGGAAGAGAAATAGCTCAAATTGAATATGCAAGTGCAATTGAAAGTCTTATGTACCCGGTACAACGTACAAGATCGGACGTTGCATTTACTGTGAGTAAACTAAGTAGGTTTACTAGCAATCTAAGTTCTGAGCATTGAAGGCCATAGTGAGGGTTCTTGGTTACTTAAAGAAAAACAAAATTTGGATTACAATATACAAAGTTCCCAACTATCCTAGAAGGATATATCAACGCTAGTTGGATATCGAGTGCGGGAGAAAACGAGTCTACTTTAGGTTAGGTGTTTACTCTGGAGGGGTGAGGTTTCTTGGAGGTCTAAGAAACAAACATGATTACAACTCAACAATGGAGTCGGAGTTTGTAGCATTGGCCGAAATTAGAAAAGAAGTTGCATAGCTAAAAGATACTCTTTATGATATTCCTTTGGATGCAAAGGACATTTCTTCTATACGTATCTTGTGTGATAGTCAAGTCACTTTAGCACGAGCATATAGTAAGGTATATAATGGAAAGTCTATACATATGAGTCTAACACATGAGTATGTGAGAAAATTAATCAAGCATGAAATAATTTCTTTTACATATGTTAAGTATAGTGAGAACTTAGTCGATCCATTGACTAAACCTTTTACAAGAGATTAGTAAGATCAACATCGAGAAGGATGTGGTTGAAATTCCTTGATTAAAAAATCACAAATAATAGCAACCCTACAAAAATATACTAAACAAGTATATCTAGGTTCAAAGGGTAATAACAAGTCATTTGATAAGTGAATAAGTTTCAGTACTATTAACTTATTTAACACCTTATCCGTGATAAATAGTGCTTGTTGTTACGATTGGAGGGACGAATTATAAAACTCTTAATGAAATTTAGTGCGGAGTACAAATATTTCTAAAAGTAACAAATATACTAGAAGACCTTCACCTATGTGAACTTCAAGGTAATGCCGATTCAATAGAAAGTTAAATTTTTTCTCTTAAAAAGTTCAATGAAAAGGATAAGTGCAATGTCATATTAATACCATCAGTGTTGTCAATAACCGGTTCAAAGCTTTCATGCTACTTGGAATTTTGATAATACTTTGTGAGATTGACAATATGGTTAGATTGAAATTGAAAAATATCTAATTCTTATACATAAATGTTGATATTTGAATATGTGATTGACGTTGATTTTGAACAAGTAGATGATTGTTATATTCTTGTTGTTCAAAATCATGTTTGGAGTTGGGACTTAAATGAACTAAGTGTGTGGATGAATTGGAAATGAATTGTAAGAACAAAAATAGAGGGAATTGCATTTTGCCCATGCAGTCGCAAAAGCGTCTTAAGATTCACTTGAGCCAAAAGTGGTTGCACCAAGCGACCGCATGAAAATAGCCCATGTGGTCGCATGGGCATTGAAAATAGCCATTAGGCTGGTCTTTAGATTTGAAATCTAATGACTTTGGCTAAAAAGTTCCACCTTTTCAGGGAGGGATGGAACCATTTCGTGATGGGATATCCGATTGGAAACTATAAATAAAGAATAGTATTCATTCCTCACAATTAGAAATCACAATTCAATTCATCCAATCTTTGAGCAATTATTACAATTTTCTTTACATATTCAAACTTTTAGTTTTCATTTTGTTCATATAAGAAGAACACTTATGCTTTGGTGTTCTCCTTAAAAGGTTTGATTAATCCTTCGAATTATTTGTCAAAAACCCTTAAAAGCATTTGGAGAGAAGACAAATATCGTTCGAAGACAACGTTCTTAAAATGTGTTCAAGTCTTGCCATTTAATTCGTTTCTTAGGTGATTCCATCTTCATCTTTGTTTCTCCATTGTTGTAATATTACCAAAAGATGATCCCACCCAATAATTCTTGAATTTACCCATTCAATATCAATAACAAAAAATTTAGACGAGACACACTAAAATATCAATATTTAGTGAGTATTGCAGTAAGGCATATAATTAGAAAATTGAATATTCTTACCAACAAATACTAATGTTAACAACCTTGTATATATGAGTTAAGATTATGCTCGTGAACGTAATGCTGTAAGTGATTTTGAAATTCATAAGTGACACAAACAAATGTTGATCGTACTAAACCAAGAATCATGTGTAAAAAGAATCCTTATTTGGTAGGGATTAAAATAAAAAAAATTAGTAAATTTTTATAAAAGTTGATGAAATGTGTGATTGAAAAGTTGTTAATTCAATAAAATTTGTGGTTAAAATTAATTGTTGACTTTGTTTTATATTAAAATCTAGAATTTAATCCCTAGTATAGTATCACTTTGTATGAAGAATACATACCATCTTTAGTTCCAATAAAAAAATTAATTAAAATTTAAGTCAAAATCAACAATTAAATTTTAGGCAATTTTATATAGATGTCACAAAATTTTAAATTGTAATAAAATTTGTCATTTTTTCAAATGGTGCTCAAAAATGTCTTTTTATTGGGTGTAAAATATCCAAATGACCCTTGTAGGTACCTTTTTGGTGCATTTATTTGTTAACCTATGATTGATTTCATCCTTAATATTTTGATCATAACAAACAAGATTAATATTATTTCTAACAATTGATTTTGAGTGATGATAGATCAATGTTAAAATCAATTAAGCATTGTCAAAATCAATATAAATCGGACTCGAAATGAAGATCAAAGTAAAAGTTAAACATTCAAATCAAATCATTCGAGACAAGAGTTTAAAAGATCAAAATCAAGACTGTCAAATCGGGCTCATGAAATGTCAAGATCGAAGTCAAGTATTAAAGCCAAACGTCAAGAAAGATCAAGAGTTTAAGAGCCAAATATGAAAAAAATTTCGAAGCAAGATCAAAAACTAGGCTTTCGAGATCATATGTAAAAGTATAACACTTTGATCTTTAGTAATGATGACGATAGCTCAAAAATCATTTTGTGCACGGAAATTTATTTTCATATCACTTACATAAAATATTTTTGATCAAAAGTAAGATTTATTTTTCAAAGTGAAACTTGAACTTAGATCGCATCTGCAA
This sequence comes from Fraxinus albicans, assembly GCA_903798335.1. NCBI lineage: Eukaryota > Viridiplantae > Streptophyta > Magnoliopsida > Lamiales > Oleaceae > Fraxinus > Fraxinus albicans. Next base: position 288 of record CAIGRM010261435.1, on the reverse strand, counting down.
AAAAAAAAAAAAGTCAACAGTCAACCAGACGTCCGGGATGAATCGGACCGTCCGGACAAGGCGTTCGGTTTGACAGAAAATTTTTTGTCCATCCGGACGTTCGGTTCATCCGTAATGGTTAGTTGGTCGTCTTGTACTGTTTCGGACGTCTGGTTTGATAGAATATTTGACAGTTTGACTGCTATAAATACCAACTCACTTGCCATTCATTTTAATACTTAAGAGCATTCAAATGAGATACTTTTGAGCAAAATTTTATTTATTTCTCATCTCATTTATTATTATCAA
>CAIGRM010261410.1:0-11927 GCA_903798335.1 Fraxinus albicans | reverse complement strand
AAATGAGCTAACCCGGATTTTGGACCGTTTTGAGGTGCCAAATTTGGACCACCATAACTCCGTCCTCCGGCCACCTTTTGCCATGAACCAATATACCAAGTTGAAGCCCTCAATGCCCTCTTAACAACCCACCAACCATTGGTCATGATCCCGTCGGAATTAGCCGGAAAATCGCGTCAAAGTAAGCTACCCGGATTTTGGACAGCTTGGAGATGCCAACTTTGGACCACCATAACTTCATCCTCCGGCCACCTTTTTCCACGACCAATATACCATGTTGAAGCCCTCAATGCCCTCTTCAAAACCCACCCAACCACCGACCGTGATCCCGTCGAAATTGGCCGAAAAAAGGAGCCAAAGTAAGCTACCCACGCACAGCCGGATTTTGGATAGCAGGCTCTGCGTGGGTAGCCCACTTTGGCTCCTTTTTTGGCCAATTCCGATGGGATCACGGCAGGTGGTTTGGTGGGTTTTGATGAGGGCATTGAGGGCTTCAATATGGNTTTGGATAGCAGGCTCTGCGTGGGTAGCCCACTTTGGCTCCTTTTTTGGCCAATTCCGATGGGATCACGGCAGGTGGTTTGGTGGGTTTTGATGAGGGCATTGAGGGCTTCAATATGGTATATTGGTCCGTGGAAAAAGGTGGCCGGAGGACGAAGTTATGGTGGTCCAAAGTTGACATTTCCAAGCTGTCCAAAATCCGGGTAGCTCACTTTGGTGCTATTTTCCGGCCAGTTCCGATGGGATCATGACCAATGGTTGGGTGGGTTGTTAAGAGGGCATTGAGGGCTTCAATATGGTATATTGGTCCGTGGAAAAAGGTGGTCGGAGGACGGAGTTATGGTGGTCCAAAATTGGTACCTCCAATCTGTCCAAAATTCGTATGTGCTCACTTTGGTCCTTTATGTTTGAATTAAAGGCATAACAGTCCTCCAATGACCGTTTGTGAAAGAAACTTAAACTCCAGTGACCGTTTGTGAAAGCGTATAAAATTTCAGTAACCGTTTCTGTAAGTTTTGAACTTCAGTGACCGTTTTGTAATTTTTGTGTAAGTTCAGTGATCGTGTGTGAAATTAACCCAAAAATAATACTTAGACGAGAAAAATGAAAATTTTGATAATCATGTAAACATTAGAAATTCAGTTCTATTTTATGATGCACAAAGTATACTCTTGTGCGTCATGCATGTATCAATAAAAGTGTTAAACTTTTCAATTATGTTCTATCATCAATCAAAAGACGGTGAAACAAAAAATTTAACGGTGAAAAAAACTAACCTGCTTATAAGTCAAATAATCGCTTTTGATAGTATGGATATATTAAGATACTCAAAATACCTAAAAGGATTGGACTTTTGAATGTTTATGGAATAAAGAAATAGCCTGAGATTATTGACCTAGTTCAATTGGGACCATTTACATGTGACATAAATTATGGTATTTTGGCATTGTTATAGGAAGTCTTTATCAATCAGGCAGGTTATCGGTTAGGTAGGAATGTTAAGTGAGACGAATTGTTTAAGTGGAGCGAGTCATTTACTGGTTTGGCTAAACCCAGAAATGAGCAGAGTAGCGAAAAATTTGTGCCAGCTAAGTGGAGCGAGTCGTTTACTGATTTGGCTAAACCCAAAAATGAGCAGAGCTGGCTCGATTTGAAGGGCTGAATTGAGACTTTTTGAAAAATGAGTCCGCTCGACTCGAATTGTCCCATATGCAACCAGGAGCTGGCTTGCGTGGTGGGCCAAGCCAAGCTCAATAGTGGGTAAGTAGCTCGGTTGGGATAGACCCTTTTGACATCTCTACTATTAGGTGTGTATGCTGAAAAAATTAAAGATTCTTGAGATGTTGACATTTTTTCAAAATTACAAGAAAATTCTTAATAAAATACAGTCTAAATTATTTAAAAGGCTCCTTTCCATATTTATTATATCATATGATGCAAATTAGACGTTTGCTAAAAGGCACGTACATTAAGTCAAAGGAAGACCGGTTCAAAGGTTTCAATTTCGCAATTTGCTAGTTGCCTTCGGTATATTTACAATTATTTTTATGGAGATTGGACTGAAGAAAGAATGTCACTTGATTATTATCAAATTGACTTTAACTTTTTTTCTATTCATGAAGATTTTATCAGTGTCAATTCAAAGAAACTGGATCATAAGCGATCGCAACATGAACCCCTCTTGCCAATTACACTAACTAGTTAAGCAATTCATGTTAGGTTTTTTTTTAATCCAAATTAGGTTGGATTTTTGAAAAAATAATTTTTTTCCTTTTTTCAACGTGTTTTTATTGAGAAAATGTTGTTTCTTTTATTACACGTTATTTTTTATCTTGTTTCCATCTTTCCATCTATGTTATCTCGATCCGTTTTATTTTTCAATTATTCACACTTGAGACAAATTGAAAATAGAGAAAATTTTGAATTACTTGCTTTGTTTCTTTTCGCTCTAGGGTTCATTGAATTTGCTCTAGCGGGTATTTTCTTGTGATCTAGCTCGATGACAATCATATACGCAACCAAAACAAAAGTTAACTTAAAATCGACTTAAAATTACCAGCAACTAAATTGAATTAAGCGATACATAAGAACGAAACTTACACTTACGAATAACATTATAAAAAACATGGAAAAAGTCACACATTCAGGCCCAAAAACATGAAACAAGGAGACGGGGTGATTCGTAGGGAAATGATTGGGAGTTGTGTTTTTTTTTTTTACCTGTCCAATCCGACGCCTACACGTGATCTCCCTGAATTTGAGCCTGTTCCTGTAGCATTTTTCAAAAAAAACATAGACCGAGTTGATCCAAACCAGGAACATAATCTATTGAATTCTTAAATCTCTAATGTATAATATTTAAATCTGAGTTGTTTATGTTAGTGATCTATTAAAACTTAAATAAACTGAGATACCATTCAAGAAAGGTTTTCATCTCTTTATCTGTCCTATCTGCTCCACTTGGAATGTTTTGAGTTTGTCAACTTTTTCAGTTTTAAAACACCATTATTTTATAATTCATTCCACAAACTTATAGTAAAAAAACAAAGCAATATATTCTTCATATAGTCTCTCTATTGGCTTAGTTTGAAACTGAATTAATCTTCTAATGTGAAAAGCACTTGTGTGAGATTCTGTCATTAGTCAGAAATTATTGACCTCCATTGTTAAAACTTATTTAAGCATTCTTTGTGCAAGATGTTTTAATAAACCCTTGCCACCATTTGTGATGTGGTGCAAATCGGTTGGGCTAGATTGGCACGATCCGATTTCGAAGACATTCATATCAGCTATTTTTGACCCCATGAGTCTAAAATTACCTCGTCCATGTACACCTTATCATATACTCCATGGAAAGACTCACTTATCATGTAGCGAGCAAGTTGTGTCGACTAATATTGTCTGTTGTCGAACTTGTCAACGTCGAGTCACCCTTTATCCAACATGTGTAAAATTATCTAGACCTCACAGGGTTGATGGCCCAATGGCCATATAGCTTAGCACAGCCCTGATTGTAGAGGGACTCCCATGGACCTGACCCGACATATTTTATATCTCTACTCACGAGTCAGTTCAGCCATGATTGAAATGGTTGCTTTAGTAAAGAAAAAATGAATACCTTTCGTCACCTGATTATTATTTTATTCTGTTCATGGATCATGATTTAGCACAAACTTAAGAAAAGTAATAGGTAATCATTCATTGAAGAATCTATAAAATAGGAGGGGTTGACGGGGTCACATAGCAATGTTTTCAGTAATTGTGTTAGTTCATCGGTCAAGGTCATTGAAAGACTCCTCCCCTAATCTAATACACCGAGAGAGAGAGAGAGAGAGAGAGAGAGAGAGAGAGAGAGAGAGAGAGTGTGGTGGGTGGGTTCAGTTGAGCAAANAAAGAGAAGAGGGTGGAGAGAGAGAGAAACAAGGGGCTGCCAATATAAATAGAGAGAGAGAGAGAGAGAGAGAGAGAGAGAGAGAGAGAGATTGTGGTGGGTGGGTTCAGTTGAGCAAGGTGAGACATATAAAGATAACAACCTGAAAAGAAAGGTGTGATACCAGAGCATATAAAGAGAGAGTCATTTGAAGTGTACTGTATACGCAATAGTGTCAAAATGAGCCGGTCCCATGCCCATAGCGGCTCGGCTTTATAAAAAGCTTGGCACCAGACCGGCTGAAGCCCGTTTGAACCACAAATTTATCATGACAATTTGGAAAACTTGTTTCTCCTTTAGAAGAATTCTAAAATCAATCTTAATCTTAGATAAGGTGCCAATGAAACAATTAAGACGTGCAAGTCATCTTCTTTCTCGTTCATCATGTCATCAACAAAGCAAATCACACACCGTATCCTTCTAAAAAAATTAGTGCAGGTTCATAACATGCCGTGTACTAATCTTTTCCACTACCAAGTAGAGTAAAAATGCGAAAAAACTGAAGAGAAAAAGGTTGATCACACCAGAAACCTGTTTAATTTATGAAAGAAGTGCATCAAGAAGCTTTCATCATGTACAGAAAGTTCCCGGTACTGTATCACCGTCTAATAATATAAATGAACTCTGAGTATGTCGTATGAATACCTTCTTGAAACTCCGTTTCATTCATGTGGCATGTAACAAAGGCAAGCTATCATATCTTTTGCTATCAAATCTGGTAGATGCCACCAAATATTGACCTTTTTGGCAAATCCACCCAAATTTACTAGTTCGTATTTTACATGGAAAATAGTACTTATACCAACATTTACAACTACCCTATTTAACGAAGCAGGGCCATGCTATAATAATTTCAATCCTTTATGGATTTTCAGAAATAGTCTACCACATTCAATGTGACAAAGAACTCTAGCATGAAATTCTGGACCTCGACTAGACAATACAATGAACAAAATTTTATCTTGTTTTTCATCTTGTACTATCCAATCCTCCCTAGTAAACATAAGACAGGTTCCTAACCAATCTAGCCATTTCACAGATGTTACACCAAAAGTTTTAGTAGATAAATGTCTACGCCGGTTTAAAACCTGGACTGACCCTCTATCATAAAGAAATTGATTAAACCTTTAAGATGCAAAGATTGCCAAGCTTCTCTATCAGTTTCTGGACGGACCTGAGTCAAAGAGATTGTTTCTTTCCTACAAATTCCCATGACTGGAGCTTCTAACTGCTTGTCGTCATTGTTGAATGAGACAAAATAGTTTGCGAATACCATGAATATGTCATTGTTTGCTTAAATTTGAAGACCCCCGTCGAAAATCAGTGATGACTTCCCATGAGATCAGCAAGTGTAATCTTTCCACAGTTGCCAAAATCCAACCGATCAAACTGTTTACAGATCTGTAAGATGTCTTTCTCCGAAACCATACCCATCTCCTTGAGCTTGTAAATAACGTACTCTGACTTACTGCCATATACCCAGCGGAAGGAAAACCAAATCAAAAAAGAGAAAAGCAAAACTTAATGCAATTCTTTTGAAGAAATTTACAATATATTCAGCATCTCAACAAATTTATAACACATTTGACAGTGAACCATTTGAAAGTAGAAGGAAATTTAATGTGATCTAAACACCATAAAGTAATTCAATTTTGTAATACCTAAACTTAATTAACATAATCCAAGAGTATAAAATGAACCTGAACTTGAGGCTCATTTAATGATTCTACTGTATGTTTGTCTCTAACTCCATTAAATAGTCTTACTTGTCACCCTTGGAATATACCCTATTTTGTTTGACATAACCTTTGTATTGTAATGTCTTTAACCAATAACTAGAAAATCTTATATTGCCTTTTTGAACCAAATTAGTATACTTCATTGTGCTTGCTTCAATTATTTATGTTCTGATATTTCAAATGGAAAAGGAGATCATAAACTCCCAAACTGTTACCAACACAAGATTCAATGTCCTGTACCAAGCCTAGTTAATGATAATCATATTGTGTCAATCCTTTCCATTTTCATATTGATCAAGTATAAGTGATCTACCAAGTCTAAATGTCTTATTTATAGTTCGTATCACCCCTCAAAGTGATATAAAATATTTGAAGTTTCACGATCCTTTAGAGCTTAAATGACGAAGTAAATAGAATAAAAATACTCTTTGAAAGTCAATTAGATTGAACGAAGTTATTTACCTTACAAAACCATTATTATCAATGTCTGCAGCAAGAAACTGCGCAACAGTCATATCCTGACCGAGCACCCACTTGGTCATTCTCCTATGTCGTTTGTCAACCCTTGCTTCAGCCAAATAAAGAAATGCCCGAGCTACAGCAAGTGTCGATAGAAGCAACCAAACGGATGCGAAAATTCGACCAGGCAAAGAAGTAAATGCCCTGTCTCCATATCCAACAGTAGTAACCGACATGACTGACATGTAGAATGAATCAACTAGATTTAACCTCTCGACAAAATGCAAAACAGCAACTCCAATTCCAATACAAAGAACCACAACTCCCAATGCCAATGCCACTTTCATCCGAATCCTCATTCTTCCCTTCTTCACGTCAATTATATAAGACCTAGGGTCGTGTGATCCCCTACCCTTAATGGTCCTCAAAAGATAATTTTCTTGCAAATCAAGCACATAACTAACCATTCCAGACAGCAAAATATCAATAAAACCAAATCCCACAAGCACAAACATGACGGAAAACAACTTGGTTGCAGTACTATCAGGAGTTATATCACCATATCCAATTGTACACATAGTGACAATGCAAAAATACAAACCGTCAACCACAGTGTGAGTCCCAGTGCCCTTAAAATCATCCCTATTAAAAGAATATATAAACACACCAAGACTCAAGTATATGATCAAGAGCGCAACAGCTTGTCTTACAATTTGTGTTTTGCCAAACTGGGGTGGCTTCGACACTGGCAAATGATGGAATTCATTGATGAAAGCCATGGCCGGTGCAGTCTTACACCTGTGGAGATTACTCTTGGGCACTGAGTAGTTAGGATCAAACAACCAAGAATGCCGGTTTCCCACGTCGAGATTGGATATTTGCGGATCAAGATTAAATCTTTCATCATCAAGATTGGACTTTGTAGGCTTAGGAGAGGACACACTTAATGCATCAAGAAGGTTTGAAGAGGAAGATTCTTTCAAGGGGGAAGATGACAATAAAGGGGATCCAAAAATGAATCTATCTTTCAGTTCTTTTGATGGGGTGAGGGGTAAAGGCGGGATGGTGATTTCATTGTTTTCAGGTAAAGGGGCAAGGGAGAACGGCGGTGGTGGTGAAGGTTGAGACCTTCTGGGATTTATATAAGGGAGGAGTGGCTCTTTTTCCATCTGGGTTTGACGGGAAATCAATTTTGGCTTGGCCGGAATATCGGGAAACCGGGTGAGAACGGTGGTGGTGCAAGGCAGTTTCTGATACAAAGAGACGTGCTCTGTTCGATGGAATTGAGAAAGCATGCAATGCATTAAAGAAAGAAATATACGGGGATGTTTGGCGGTGTAGGAAAGAGGGAATAAATAAAAAGTTTGGAAAAGAATAATGCTAATTATATATAATGAAATTATATAATGGTTTACGGATCATGTCAAAATTGTCCAATATCGAGTGACAATTAATAAAATCAAAATTTATTTTAAAATTGTATCTCAAGTCACCATTCAATCCAAAATTTTATGTTCAAGCCTATTAGTCCAATATCAATATTATCCCTTCTCTTAGAAAATAAAATAAATATATAAATCCCACCTTAAACGGGGATCTCGTCCCGCCCACTGCCATCCTTGTAAAATGGGAGGGGACGTTGGACCAGTTTTAAGAGAGGGATTGGAGGCAAAAAAGCTTGGGAATTCGAGCTTAAGCCCATTGATAGATGTCAAGGTGCATAGGGATTGGATGCAGAGTGACAAAACTGGTTTGATTTGAAAGGAATAGAGAGCAAGAAAAAATAATTAGTAGAGAAAAGGATTTTACGATTTTTACAACCTTTGAAAGGATGAGAAACCCTTTCAGAACGTACTTGTGCTTTAGGCCTTTTTAAATGAAGTCATCAAGTTGTTGCATTTTATTTCTTGTGAGTGAAGTTAAAAGCTAGGTTATTTTATTTTTGAAGTTGAAGGTGCAATCCAAACTATATCACCTCAAGTTCACTCTTTTAACCTCACTTCGAAACATCACCATTAACTCACAATTAGTTTTAAACATCCACCCGAAATTCACTCTCTTTGAATCTTACTTTGAAAGAAATTATCCAGATGTTATTGAGTTATTTTCAAATAACGATAATAAGTCCATCCATTTCAAACTTGCTCATTAATTTGGACTTTTGTCCGGTTCCTCTCCCCTGTTTCTCTTTCCAATTTGATTTATGTTTTTTGGAAAATGCATCTTGTACATAATATTTTAAATAACGATGTGGAGTCAAAATGTAAGTGAAAAAGTTATTTAATTGATAAGCTTTGATCCCATTAAATCTCATCACATCATCTCTTGGTAAACCATTATATACATTGTTATATACACGTAGTCATAATGTTTTTTGTTCAACGGTGATGCCAAAAAATAAATGTAACTCTATTTCTTTTCTTTTATCAACCGTGTGCTTTAATCTAATTCGTCATGCTAACTACCCAGTTGATGCAGCGACGCTTCGATGAAGTTTATCACAGCCAAATTGGTCTTTAACTATAATCCACGCTATGTATATTACTTCGATATTACAAAAAAAAAAAATTCAATTTCCCTATTTATTTATGTTCGCCTTCTGTTTCTTTTCTTCTTTTTTTTAAAAGAAAATTAGTCTTTTGTTAGATAAAAACAAGCTTGGACAAAGACGACATATTCACAAGATTCATTGCGGCAGTACCACATAATTTACTGTCAAAATACGAGATTCATTGTCACATTATATATCCACCATAAAATAGTACAAGGCAGTGCAGAGTAGGAATACTTTAAAAAAGAGTCAAACCAAATGTCCATTACACAACTATATATGAACTTGTTAGTCTTTTGCATAACCCAGAAACTCATAAAAAGGACTTGACCAACGAACACAACATACCAAAGACGGATCCCATTCAGATTGTCAGCCTACATATATTGTATGAATGGCTGCCGCGTCGTTTAGTTTGAGTACTCGCATATATACCAATATTAACAGTTTCTCAGCTATTCATTTAGCAGTTTTTTTGCTTAGAACATGGTGGAGATCAAGCCCATTGATCTTGGCAGCAAGTATGAAATCATTCTCTGTGAGTCCACCTGCACAAGTGAAATTTGCATCAATCCCCCGAGAACAAACTGCATTTCATGAATATATTTCAAGCAGCCACTTTGCATGTACAACCACAACATTCAGTCAGTACTCAGTTGAACTAAACAACAGCGTCAGGCGATGAACTAATTATTGAATGGACTTTAGGGTTGCGGGTAAGCATAAGAAATATACTGCATTTCTCAGTTAATCTTCAGCAACATATGTCAAGATTGTGACAACAAAGAGATGTTAACATGGATGAACTTACCCACTGCATGAGTCCATATATCAATTTTTACATTGTTCCACCCAACAAGATGAAGGTCCGGATGATGACCTGCGGCAAGAAATAACTATTCAGGCAGCAAACTTTGAAGTAGCATAAGGTGTCCACACTGCATGATTATTCAGAACTTATTATTTGTTAGTTGATCGTAGCATAACCATCGAGGTGAAGTCGGGACTTAAAAAGATCGAGTGGAACAATACATAGACAAGTAAATCCCTTATGGGTGGATTTTAAAGATGGTTTATGATTTATTATGAACATATTTTTCTCATTCTTCTGAATTATTTTATTGGTTTGTCTAGTCTTATGCCTCGACTCATAGAGCTAAAATGTTGTGGTAACCGACTGAGACCTTTTAACATTTTTGCACAAGAAGTTGATGAGATACCTTCCCCCTCAGCAACATTAGCTACAAGCTGAAAAAACTCCAATCCTTTTGTGAAACTCTTGACTTTCCATGATCGATGCAACTTCCATTTGCCACCTTCATTCACCAAATCCCACCCAGGAACCTGAATGGAAAAATACCAATCAAGAACTAGAACATACAAAAGTTTTTTTTTTCAAAAAAAAAAAGGTGTGCATGCCTGTCGAATTAATTGATGGGCTGCATCCTCAGTCATAGGCCTCAGATCCTTTGAGCTGCATGGAACACACTTCTTCATAGACAAGTCTGACACAGAGATTAAACAATTATCAACATTAGCAATTAACCAATTATTGATTTGCAAACCCAAAGGCCCGATCAGTGGGGAAAAAAAATCCCCAATTGGTTGAATCACTAGCATACACACCCACATGCATTTTCAGAGACCTGCATGTAATCAGAGGATCCAAAACAACTGAACATCAGGGAATTTAACATTCTGGTGGTCACCGTCAGAAAAATTTTCAGGAAGAAAGCCATTTTGCTGTGTCTAAAGTCAGTGTGTCATCATCCTTGTATTGTTAAAATTTTACACAATCAAAAAAGTAGTTCTCTTGCATCTCAATAGGCCACCAAAAACTATTGAGTCAGGGATCTAAACGCACCTTGGGCAGTACAAAAAGATTTAATCCCATTACAAGAGTTTTTATTTGACCACAGTCCTTTGTGGCCCTGAAGTATACCAGCTATGAGACTACTTGAGCTGTATGTGAAAACAAAATATTTCAGACGATAAATTCACAATACAAAATATGTATATAAACTTGATAAGACACCAAGTAATGCCGACGGGGAAGTTTACTAAACGTGTTTTACTGAATATTAGTATAGAGATGATATAGAGCATTTTGGGTTTGCTGATTGTTAAAAAAAAGAAAAATCAGTGACAAGTAAAGATAAACATGTTCATAATGAAGCACAGAATTGCTACCCTTCAAAGACACTAAAAAGCACATTATAAGCTCAGCCAGACATGCTCACTGTCGAGTTTCAGATATTAATAAGTATCATATGCAATTTTCATGATTTAACTTCTCATAGGACTATATAAAAGGCATCATTACACTATGAAAATTATAACAGCATGCATATTTAAAAAACAAAAAATCACTAAAAGGTAGGCATATGGAGATGATGCGTAGGGTGCAAAGTGAACTAAAAAAAAAATAGTTGACAACTTCCAGGTTAATGTTCTCCACAAATTTAATAACAACTTAAGAATGAAAGTATTACCAAAATTTATAGTTGACAACTTCCAGGTTAATGTTCTCCACAAATTTAATAACTTAAGAATGAAAGTTAATAACCAAGAAGAAGGAGCAGGAATTCAATGATGCGAATCCTAGTAAAGTACATAGTATCAAGATTCAAGAAGAAAAAGAAAGATCCTAAATTCAAAAACTTATTTTTTATAATCATAAACTCAAAAAGACATTGAAGAAATGAAATACACAGATCAAATGGGCACTATGAAATAACATTTTATTTCATCTTAATAATAAATTTTGAAACTATAGAATCAGGGCAATTTAAAGAGGATTACCGTCCATGGCCACCGTAAACCTTATGCGACAGTGAAAACGATCGAACCTAAACACAACCAAACCAAACCAAACATAATCATATATAATTCGACTATACATGCATATAAGAAATTTCGTATGACGCAATAGCACGTACACGGGCGTTGTGGGTGTGGAATTTTGAGACGGAGTAGAGACGAGCTTGAAGAGACCGAATCATCGACTAGGGTCTGGTAAACAGGTTCCGAATTTCTTTCACCAGCTATTTAAAGTAGCAATTTATGAACTGAAATCGTGTTTCATTCAGGCCCACGGTTGCTGCTCTTCCAAAAGTGTGGGCCGTACGCTTTTAATTGGGCTAACAATCGTGTTTCTATCACTGATGTAGGAGTAATACTCTGAATTGGCACAAATAACACTAAGCCCTGTTTGGCGTAGATTAATATCAATAGATTTTGATAAAGG